>VUQR01003999.1:4597-33724 GCA_015108515.1 Hemichromis elongatus
GAAGGGGGGGTGTGTGGGGGGGGGGGGGGTAAAATGTGCTTCTGGCCTCCTGTGGTCTTTAGTGCGAGCCAGCATTTTTTTTGGTTTGCTTCTTGAGTAAGTGGGCTGTGCCGGTCACTCTGTATATCTTTTGCTCAAGGCTCGTGGTGGAGCAGTCACTTTCTCAAGGACTGCTCCATGAACAGCAATGAGTGGAAAAGGGTGGGGGGAGGCAGGAGGTTAGACGAGGAAGTGATAGGAAATGAAAAAGTGCAGGGAGAAGGAAAAAAAGAAAAACAAGTAATATAAGGTTCATCCTTGAAGGCCGTATCCTATTACTCACCCATCACGCTGCTTCTGTTGCCATGGTGACGACTGGTAACAATTTCTGTCTCCTTTCTCCTTCCCTGAATCCTCTGAACTGTGTTTATTTGTACTTTTACTGCCTTCACCTCGGGTTAACAGCAGGAGGTGGATGAAAAACATCAGACACTATGGACACCAAGAAGGAATGCCACTCTGTACTTGGATGGAATTAACTTTCTCTAAGACAGCTTGTTTCGTGTAATTTTCAAGCACACCTAAGGATCTTAATGTTTTTCTCAATGCTTTTCAGGTTTTCCTTATTTAAGTGACCTTATTTAACTTAGGAAAACTCATCTCTTGACCTTTTCTACCTTGCTTCTTCACATACTTTCTCCTTGAAAAACTAGCCTTCAAGGTTGCTTAGAAACCATACAAACATCTTTAAAAAGGCGATTATTCTACAGCACAGCCTCCAAAGCTTCAAAACGCCGTCTCAGTCTGTGTGTGAAAGCCAGATAATTACCCAAGCGCAGGCCTATCCCACTTATTCCTTAATTGGCTGTCACATATTTGGACAGAAGTTAGGGGGGAAGAGGAGGAGGAAAACAAAAGTCACAGTCAAAGTCGTACTTTCTAACAGCAGGTTGCAAATTATAGGAAAGAAAAAAGTTGTTTTCTTTTTCCCTTTCCTTAAACAAGCATGGGTCCAAACACACTTGTACAGCTTGTTTCTACTTGAACAGCTCATGTTGACCAATGTATATGTGTGGGTGTTGCGTTTGCATTATTCACCTCTCCTCACGGTTCTGGCCCACGCATACTCGTCCGCCGTGGCGAGGGGTCGGGTTGCTGCAGGAGCGCTGACGCACCTGAAAGCCAATGCCACAGGTGGTGCTGCAGGGAGACCAGGAAGTCCAGGGGGTCCACGCTCCATTTCTATGGTGACAGACAAAGCAATGTCAGTCTGTGACTTTAGCCACTGATTGAGAAGCTATGCAATTGGTCTTCCTTGTACCACATTGTCCTGTCTTTATTGTTTAAGAACAAGGTCTTGAGTTGAGAAGCCATTCCTCATTGCATGTTGCTCAGAGGAACAGCACGACCTCTCACAGGCTAATGCAGAGAATCACACTGCTCATGTGTGTGAATGTGAAGGTGAATGACCTTCACATTCACACCCACGGTCAATTTAGCCACACAGGAAGAGCGAGGAGGAAAAGCCTCCAATCAGCCTGGAATCTGAACCTTCTCCCTTTTAGGCAATTGTGCTAACCACTTCACCACCGTGCTGCTTGCTCGGAAAAGTGGGCGATCAGTATAATCTTTATAGCACATATTAAAGGAAAATGAACCAGTGAATCAAATCAGATAAAGGGATGTGTTTTCATGTGTCTGTTTCATTGTAAATGTAATAATGGACTCCGAGTTTGAGATAAGCATTTATGATTACGCTCAGACATTTATTACTGCAAAAGATTAATTGACTGTTTCAAACTTCCCTTTTATCAAAACACATCATCCTTCATGAATATGCTCATATCCTCTGTATAGCCGCCTGAAGAGTCATGCAGTCATGCAGAGTTAAAAACAGTTGCGTATCAGCTAATGCGTTGCAAAAAAAAAAAGCAACGCCTAATCAACACTTGTTAGCCCTGAATAGGTGACAGTGAGGAAGCAACACATAACAACTGACTGTGTGTAAATACCAACGGAGTAGATGCGATTCTCCAGGGAATGAACTAACTTTCTCAACCTCACTGTTAAAGGTACAGTCAGTCTTTTTCGAGGTTACTTATTAGAAAAAAAGAATGTGGCACTTGCCATCTTGAAAAGAAGCTATGCAGTACACCTTATACATTACTTTTAATTTAAAGCACACAAATATTAAACATATATATATGTATAACTATATAACATCGTAAGTGCATTTTTCCATAATCTTTTTCTCATTATGTCGCATTGCTTTTTCATTTTAACATCTTCCTTTTCACCTAAACACTCATCTCCTGATCTAAAATCCAGGCTCTAACACATAAACACACTTATTTATTCCCAATATTGTCAAAATTACTTATTGCCAACAGATGTGCATTGCTTGGGTCTCTAGACAGCTGACAGTGAGCCAGTTAAACAATAATAATAATACCTAACAGCTAACATTATGCTCGTTAATGTTAGGCCTCCAATAAACAATTTGATAACAGAGTTTAATCACTAAGACTCAGAGTCCAGCAACATTACATGCAATTTAAAGACAGTGTAACTAACAGCAACTAACAGCGGCAAACATAACAGTGCTTACCAACAGACCAGTTAAAGCTAACCTCAACAACTCATCTTGGTATTTCTGTCATCAGACCAAAGTGAGCTTTACTTACTCATCAGCTCACAATGGACTCCTTTCAAAAAGTTTTAAAGTGGGAAACTGACATTGATAAATATTGACAGCTGAGGTAAACAGCGGACAGACAACCTACACTCACTACAGATGAAGAGTGGCAAAAGTTGTTTGACCTACAAAGGCATTCAGTTGACTGACATCTAGTGGTGAGATTTTACACACTGCACCATATAAGTTCTATTATTCCCTAGATAGATGTATGCAAAGTACTTTGTAGATCACTGAGAAACATTTGCACATATGTGCTGCTGCATCAACAAAGTTGTTTACCTGGAGCAGTTGGCGACCTCAACACTGATCCCATGACACTGCTGACCACCACACTGCGGGGCTGGGTTATCGCAGGCTCGCGTCCGACACAGACAAGACCCTGCGCTGCCTCCATCATTGTGGCTACAAGTGGACCAGCCGGACCAGGCACCAAAGCCTCCATCGACTGTAACATTACGAACCTAGTAGCAACAGAAAAGGTCAAAAATAAAACACCTGAAAGTAATGGCTTTCTCAGAAAAATGGTCATTGAATGATGCTCTCAGGAAGGTATTGCTCTGCGAAATTCAGCCCATGGGTGGATGCAAACAGAAATCAATTTTCCTCTAATAGATGCAAAGGAAAAAAAACATTACATCTACAGCAGACCCAAAATTGTGCACTTATGTGCTGTAAACATAAGGAAGATACACAAAAATTGCACAAGGAAATGATGAGAGATGAAAATGGGAAAATAGAGATTCATAAACGCAGATCAAGGCTGTGAACGGACACATTCAAAGGACCGAAATATGAGGAAATAAAAGTAGCCTCATAACTGAATATGTGAAGCAAAACAGAATCGAACAGGAAGGCTCTGATATTGCAGCCGCTATGAATTACGACTGATGTCCTAGGCGTATGAGCTAAATACAAAAAAGCGCCGTTGTGAGATTCAGAGCTGCAGATGATATGAGCCATGTCGCCGCAACATTTCAGGATGATTTAAAAATGCAAAGAACACTTTCACACAAGGGGAAGAGGGAGCGTGCTCATCAGCAGTTTTGGCAGAAGCAGAATACCGTCTGCCCTCCGCTCTTTTTAGTAATTGAACTCTGCTGTGTGCCTAAATGGGGTACCCTTGGCTGAGGCAGACAACATCAACGTGCTGCCTAGAAAGCAAACAACTATACAGCGACAGCCAATGTAGAAATATTGCAATATCATTTACAGCCGAGGCTATAAATGATTTGGTGGATGAATATTTCATGATGTATATATCTCTCATTAAAAAATAAAGATCCAAAGAGAAATAAAGTTACTTTTTTTACTGGCAGGAAATGTACTTTTTTTTTCATTAAAATGGCAAAATAGAAGGGAAAAGGCGCCAGAAAGAGGACAACAGAATGAATCTGAAAGATGATGAAAAGCACTCATATTTTTTTATGGAATATAAAAATAATACTTTCTTTCACAGACTGAAAAAGCAAAAGAGGGGTCTCTTTTTATTCAAAAATATATTTAAAAAAAACATGCTTTAGATTTGGGTGGAGGACAGGCAAAGCGGATACCTTACAAAAACATATTGAGTAAAAATTTCCATTTTACCTGAGTTAAAATTGGGACAAAAATGTTTCTGACTAAGACTTTCACCTCCCCTAAAACCACAGCAAAACACTTTTTTTTTGCCTGTTTCCAGACATGAGACTGTGAAGCCAGATGGCGATTATGAATAGGTTGGTAAAGCGTATCTCCTGTCTCTGCCTACACAACACTACTCAGTGTGCAAACCCTTGACTGGCCTCCAACTCCAGGCTTCCACTTCGCAGGAGAACAGACATTCAGCCAGTTTAGCCTTTGCAAACTGTTAATGGACTCACAGGGAGTGAAACTGTAGCTGTGATAAAAGAACGCTTCTTTCTTTTTCAGTTTTTACAAACTGCAACTGAATTGTTGCAGACTCCCACTGTCTGTCCATTCCTCAGTGTCAACATAAAAAATTCATTTAGATTAACTCATGATCGCTCTAAATGGTCTAGACTGGACAAAGACAAAGGTTAACCAAGCAAATATATCCCATCAGTGGTGTGGGCAGTGATATGTGGCCACCTAAAAATGCATAAAAGCTAAAGTATTAGTGGCTATGCAGCAAGAAACACAGGTAATACCTTCAATCAGCATTTTAAGTAATAACTTGAAATTTCTTTTGGAAGATGTGACCCCCCAATGACAGTTAGATTAAAAGACCAGTGGGATAAGCCATGCTGTCTCACGTCCATGATTAGACAGGTGGCAATTACCTTGAGCTATCATTTTATTGGGAAAATGGGAGAGACAACTTGTTTTTACACTTTAGTTTCATGAAATGTTACATTATATGACAACAACTTGTAGAGAGAAAATATAAAAAAAATGGACAAAGCCACTTTGACTGTGTGAAACCAAACATGACCGTATCTGGACAGGAACATAGAGCAAAGCAGCTATTAGCTAATGCTAGCCCTTTCTAGCTAGTTTTAGTAGCAACATGAAGCTGTAATTTTAGGCGTTTATGAAGTAGATTAATTTGGCCTATCCTCAAAAAGACACATTTAAAACACTTAGTGACAAAAAAGAGAAGAAAAACATATTTTAGTAAAGTTTCATGATCGAGTAGACAACAATAGCCACTCCTCTTCATACAAATTTTTTATTACTTTTTAAACAGGCCGTTTACATCACAGCTCACTCACTCAACATGAATCAGTAAATCAGCTCTCGATCAGCACTTTAAAAATGTTTTTTTTCCTGTCCTTTCACCTTCAATTGGTTACTGCAGATGTCTGCCCCTCCCTAAGTCTGATTTCATCCTGTTAAAAGGCAGTTTTTCCTTCCCACTGTCTCCAAGTGGTTGCTCGGGGTTGGAGTTTTTCCTTTTGTCTTTCTGTATTATTGTAATGTCTTTATTTCAAAATAAAAAGCACATTGGGGGTAACCATGGTTATGATTGGGTGCTATATGAATAAAATTAAATTGAAATGAATAGTCGTTTGGAATCAACTCAATTTGGAGCCAATTTGAGGAGCATCCGTTTTTGGCAGTACTTGGCTTTATTTTACAAGCCTGAAGTTTGGGTTGCTGTTTAACCCTGTTTTCATACTTTGCGCTATGCTAAGCTAACTGTGCCTTGGCAACTCTTTCATTTTTAATGAGCCAATATGTAAATTTCCTGCACATTAAAATGATTCACCAAAATGCTCAACTGATTGTAAGTAGCAGAGGTAAATGTTTTCAAGCTGAAATTGCTTCAGTGAAAATTTGATCTTGATGAAATGTTGACTAGAAATGCTGTGGTGGGCTCATGAAGCTTTTGCCTCTGGCACAAAAAAATCAACTGTTGCAGTTGGTAAAATGGTAATGCTTATTCATGCACATATATGCATGTGTAATTTTCTCTATGTATGCTCTCTCAATGGATATGCGGATGTGGTGTTGGCTAGCTTTCTGCCAGAGCTCTGCTGACAGATGCCGTGGCTTGAGTGCCAAATATTTCCCTGAATATAAAGCCACATAAAAGCGCCACACAGCACTCTTGACTGGCTTGAAACTGATGTCTGTGAAACACTGCTCAAATTGATAGGCTTACCGCCCCCTAATACGGCTCCCAATACTGGTGCACGTTAAAAATAAATGGAAGAGCTGTTGCGCTAATGAACCAGCAGTCGGAGGTGAATGATTGAGGCAGCGTTCTCGATCATTCCGAGGGTACATGCAGCTCCCTTAAAGTCAAGTTGTTCAGTCCTGAGATATCTTTTGTTGTTGGGAAGGATACGTTTTGCAGTGCTGGTTTTAGGGACTGCTTGTGAGCTGTGAAGATCTGGAGAGCAGGATGTAGCTTTCAATGGGAAAGAGTACAGATTAATGTAAAAAACGAATACATGCGAAAAAGAGAGTGAGCATGCAGGTGGAGCAAGGATAATTGTGTTTTCTGCCACCTTTTGTTACGTTTAAAAGTTGAAAAAAGAAAAATAAAGCAATCAAACACCAAGCGAGTAAGCTACAATGAAGTCTGAGCACACCACACAATAGCTTCATGATACTCACAGGGCATTTTGAGATGCTTTGCTCCCACTGGCTCATTCTGATGCTTTCCTCAAGAGTGGTGCATTTCTTTAGCAGCAGATCCCAACCACAGTACGGGTCCCTCGCTCCTACGCAGGCTCTGAAAGGAGAGAATAAAGTTCAGCATTTAATGGGCTTTTATTAACCTGTCATGTATGTATACAGACACCTCTGCATTGTTGCTTGACATGAAATCAAACATCAGGATGAAGAGGGAGATTACTGGGAGAGCTAAACGATAAGGTGCCAGGATAGGCGAGGTATGGAAATGCAGAACTGCGAGAGATAAGATGGTGGGGAATGTGTCAAAAGAGCGAGAGCACAGGAAATAAAAAAAACAAAAACCAAGAGAGGTGTTTAGACAGCATTTGGGAGGACAAAGAAGAAAATTAACAACGGGAAGAGTTTTATTTATGAATGTAAATCACCATCATGCACGGCAATGCATCAGCATCCCAGAATGATCTCCTAACAAGGTTTAGTGACTGATTTTTCAGGTAATCTTCAGTCAAACACCAGGATTACATTCATGCCATCACATACGCACACACGTACATTCCTGACTCAAACAGCTTATCAGCTCACATATGAGAATGCTGTAGTAGAGATAACTGGGTCTGTTTTTGCTGTATCCGCTTCAGATGTTTTGCTGAGTGCAATAAAAAGCCCAATGTTACTATTTTCATATAAATAAAAGTCTGCACTGACAGCACAATGACATATCTTTGAGCCGCAGGCTTCAATGCTGCCTGACATGCCCCTAGTGAAATGTAACAAAGTTGTCCGCGGGTTTCATAACAATGAACCGCATGCACACAAAAACAAGTAAGCTTATGCAAGCAACACGTGATCATATCCTATCTGGCTGTATGAAATTGCAGAAAGGGAAGACTCGTGCTTTCCTGCATACACAAAGTGGCTGACATAATGTCTGGGTGACTGTAGGTGTCCAGACAAAATATCAGGGCCAAAGACAGGAGAACAAAATGAAAGGGAGAAGTAACACGTCAGTACCTGTCTTTCATGGGGCCTTAAGGGCTGCACAAATTGTACACCTCCCATCGGTGAGCCACACAGCAAAAGACGGAGACAGCCGTCTAATATTTCAAATAGGCAAACCTCAAAGAAATGTCAGTGATGATCCCAGAAACACTCCCTGTAGCTGCCAGTTCGTGTCCACGATTTTATTACTTTTATGTGGGGTTTTATTTTGGTTCTGAATTCTCTCTCTTTTTTTTAAAAAAAAAAGGGGAAAAAAAGCATCCGCGATGTGATGAAGTGCCATTATGGCTGCAGCATAAATCACAGAGCCACAGCTGTAACATGAAGCCTTAAGTCTTTTGTGTATTCCAATAACAGCTCATTGTGCGAGAGATAAGGTATGCAGGTGTGATTCCTTTTCTGTGTGCGATGATGGATGGGATCCCAATCTTAGTGAGTCTTCACACCCAGGCCTCTGTCTCAGGTTTTCTTTGCCAATATTTATACCTTGATGGAGCTTCTTCCAGACAGACAGAAACTCAATATATCTGATAAACACACACACACACGGTCGCTGGAGTACTGTGCACGATGCAGAAAACATGTGGTTTTGTGGGCGGGTCAATGACAATAAGCGACTGTGAGACAGGGCAGCCGTGGGCACCTCCAGTGGCTCAGACAAAGCTGATTTAGAGGATTTTTAATCTCACCAAAGGCCCCTGATCAACACAAAGGCCTGGCTCGCTCAGATAAAGAGCATCTCATGAAAGAGGGAGCTTTAAAACTTCATCGTAAGCACATTTGCTTTTTTGACAATTTCACTGATTAACAGTGTTGGTTTGTTGGTTTCTTTGCGCGTGTACTCACTCTCTGCTCTTGTGGTAGCTGCATCTCTTGAGCGGGATCTTGATGACCTGGTCTCTCACACCCACATATAGCTCGCTGCGGCTGTGCAGGATCAGCAGGCTACGGATGTGCTGCCTCTTCCTGGGAGGGAACAGCTCGATCTCTTCTAAAAGGCAGCTCCCTGTAGACTGGTTGAGCGGGGAAAGCACTTTCTTGATAGTACCGTAATCTAGAAGAGAGACACAGAGTTGAGGTGAAGATCTGGCCACAAAGAGGAACGAGGGTCATTTTCGGAACAAGAAAAGGTAAAGAGTAATGGAGGAAAGAGCAAAAGGAGAGCCATGGTAACAATAGAGGAGTTTGAGGAGGGTAAACGACAACAACACATATTCACTGGATGTGAACTCAGTGTGTGAACGCACACAAATAACAATCACTTCCTAACACAGTGGCTGTGAAATAATACTGTCAAAAAGAATGGCGATGGCTGGTATGCCAAGCTCTGTTATGCCGTCAACATGCAGCACTGTTGATGCAACCAGGGAATTGATATGGCACCTGAATCCATGATTTCTGGCCTACTTTGCTATGAGGGGATATTCCAGAGGATAAAACCTCTTTGTAGCTTTGAGAGAGAGGAGTGTGTAAATTCATGTCACTGTGAATGTGTCCTGACCCTTATTTTCTGTAAAGGCGGGCCCCATGGGATAAGGTTAGGGACACATTTTCTTTGGAGAGAGTTAAAACAAATATCATCTATTATACATGCAGTCCCCTGGGTGAAGAAAAAATAATTAGGTGCACAGCGATGCCTAAGGAAGACGTGTGACATGCTAATAGATATTTTTAAGGCAGGTGATGCAGAAGTTAAGTTTTGCCCCCAGCAGTAAGGGCAAGGGAGCAATTAGTTCTGAAAGTAGCAAGAAGTGTAAGTGTAGAGTCCCAGTAAGGCTACATTACTTTGGTATTTAGGAGTTGGCTTGCTTGCTTGTTTTAGATGCCAGATATTAGTCCAGACTGCCTTTAGTCCATAAATATACGGGCCTTAGAGTTACTACCTTTGCAAAGACATTAAAGGGATGGAGTTCTGGGTTGGAACCAGCAGCATGAGCTGAATTTAGTTGTTTTGACAGAGGATAAGGAGAGTGCAGTGGTTGATGCATTAGCAAGCAAAAGATCCACTGACTGTGGAAGGAGACACAAACCCCTTTGGGGTTACTTCAGGAAGGGCTTAAAAAAAATCTACCAAATAAAACATACTGAGCTGCTACCCGCTGTGGAAACGCCCTGTGAACAAGGGAGCAGCAAAAAGTAGATTAGGTAGAGAGCTTTACTTGTGCTAATTGTGGCTAACTTTAAGCTAGCTGTTGATAACTAGCTAGCTAATAGATAGCTAATCAGTAAATGCTTTCAAATTATATCAGGCTACATTACCTCACTCATCTTTTATTGTACAGTATAAATCATCAATCAAAACTTTATTTTCAAAGTACTTCTCATACAATAAAGATGCAACTCAGATTTCTGTACACGTTAAAAGCACAAATTAAACAAAAATAAACAGTCACACACAAACACCCTTTTAACTCATCCCACTCATCACCCCTCTGTCCCTACAACTCCACCTAGACACAGACACCCACCTAATAAATAAAAAAAAGACATAAAAGGTAACTATAAAGGAAACTAAGGTGAACAAATTGATATACAAATATAATAAAAGAGGATTAACCATGTAAAAGAATAATTTGATGAAAATACCTTTAAATATACAAAAAGTAAAATAAGTTTTAAAGAGCTCAAGTATCAGCGGTCATTAGGTAAACAGATCCACAAGTGTGGCACATGAAACATGTATGGCATAAGAGAAAATAGTATTACTTAATAGTATCACCATTTATCATCCTTCATATTATACTTTTTATGATGTGTAGGCAGCTACTATGGAGGCATAGGTGTTATTCTTAATGTGTACTTTTAAATTAGTTTTTTATTTTTCTATTTCTATTTTATTTTTAAATCCAAGATTTTTTTTATTGTGCATGCGTGTTTTAGAAAAATGTTGTGACTGTGTGTTGAAGTTTAATAAAAATACAGTGGAATGATTTTAGTTCATACAATTCATGTTTAATCAAAATCATTAACTTCTTATTTGCTCAAAGTTAAATTATAGAAACCCGTTTAATCAACGATTAATGCAATCCTACTTCTGTTTTTGTGCTGTTGCAAATGTAGCTTATATTAGTCATAATATATGTATATGTCTTACCTCTGATATGTTTTATATGCATCCGTGTGGGGACGTCTAAGGTCACAGTTACTGTATCTAATTACTTTTGCTAATGACTAATTAGCTGAAGTTTTAATCACGATTGCTTTATGAATCAGAAAAGCATTGTTTTTTTCAAAGGATTTACCTGGTTAAAAGTTTAGAACTGGGGTGAACAGTGATTTTAAAAATCTTTTCCTTTTAACTGAATTCTGTTCACGTTAATGGAATGAAAACAAATACTGCTTCGGGGCATAAATTCCTAATGAGGGCTGAAAAACAAGGTGACTGCGTGCCACATGTTCGAATTGAAACCCCTCACACCTTCACATCTTTGGACCCCTAGTTGAAGCTATCAGCTTTTCCACAATGGCCCCAATCAGCGGGGTGTGTTTAGGCGTTAATAATAGCATGTGATTAGGTACAGTATGTGTGCTAGCCAGTGGCCTTGGCAGCATTTCAGATGTTTTCATTAGCGTCTGGTTAGTGTCTAGGGAACTTGCAGTGTGGGCAACTCTGGTCCAATGCTACATTGATCACAGCCCCATGCAAACAATGAGAGGGGAGTTTTTGAGGGAGATGCCAAGCACGGAGGCAGCGAACTGGAACAGGTTGTGTGTGTGTTTGTGTGTGTGTGTTTTTGTGTGTGCAAGTGAGAGGGAGAAAAAGAGCTTGTATGCTTGTATATGAGATATCCTAAAATAACACTGACGCTACAACAGGAAGATCATGTTGACATTTCCCAGTGGGCTTATGGTACATTAGCACAGTGAAGTGGGTCACTACATTCAAATTCTGTTCAGTACACCTGTTCATAATCCACGTATGTGTGTTATATCATAATACAGACACCCTGGTGCCTATCTGGTGTCTTGCTGATACCGATTCCCCCTCCTTGCCAAGTCTAACATCACATATTGTCACGCCATTATGATCAAACAGTGGACTGATAAGCAGACGGCACCACGCACGTCAGACTGGGTAAATGTGTAAGGGCTGAATGTGTGTGTGTTATTAATTATCCATCTGTCTGCTTTTGATGCATCGCTGTCGGTTGTTTCATGGTATTTATGATCTCTTCACGAGGGATTGCATGGGACTGACATGTGGTGAGTCTGCCTTCATAATAGTTTATGTTGCGTCAGTGGATATGGAGAACATATGGAGGTAAAAAAGTCATTTAAACCCATGTCAAAGACAGAGCTTTGGAGTCTACATGATAATCATACTGATAGATTGGTTTCATTTGTCTTCTCGTACAGAGTGCACTACAATTATGAGAGTATAATTTGAAGTATTTTACTGTGACAACCAATATTTATGGCTGTTGAAGTAACAATTAAAGCTAACATTTGAAAAATAATGACCCTTATTTTATGAATTAAGACAAACTTAGCTCTAATTTTGCCCACTTTGAAAAAAAAATAAAAAATACCGTTCCTCATAACAAGAAACTAATTCAGAAAATGTATTTTCAGAAGCTTTAATATGTCACACATCGACATCAGAACATCCAGAACATTGCAATGTGCATGAAAAAGAAAGAGGCAGTAATACGTAGCGTGTCCGAAAAACATGCAACCTTACAGACCTACCTGTGGCCAAGTATATGATGTGGAACAGCGTGTCTTTCCCCTGCACCACATCCACTGCCACATGAGTGAAGCGGACGTTGTCCTCCATGAAGTAGGGCACAGGAACCACAGGTTGGATCACCTCATGCATCAGTAAAAACTTCTGAGCATCCTGCAAATTTCTCTGAGTCAGGTTCACGTAGGCGCCGGAGTCGATGGTGCCGCACTGTGGGGAAGGTAGAGGAGTCGGAAAGGAAGGAGAAAAAAAAAAGGTTTGACTGATTTCATTAATAAAAGCCTCTGGGATGGCAAGTTAATAAGCTTAAGCTTTTTGTCCAGAAGTACCACCAGAGATGGAAAAGAGAGGGATTGAATGATTAAACGAACAAGGCTTGAAAGTCAATTGCTGAGCCGTTGCACTGGTTTTCTTTCCTCACAACCTCAAGACTTTGTAGTCAATACACCGAGGCTGATGGAAGGAGTCTGAATGTGATGTTTGACTGAGCAAGTAGTTATCTCTTTCATTAGATTCTTCTCCTCATATGCATATATATTGCTGGTGAGCTTTATTGGTACCCCCATAACAATGTGTCTTGATTTTGTCATTCTTTACCTCAAAAGTATCTTCTTAAATCAGTTTTCAGGTCTTCATTATTGCTACTTATTAAAACACGCAACAATATCATTCAACCTAGGAACTCCCACCCTGCACCAAAGACTCAAAATGACTTGCACCCATGATTTTTGGACTGTAGAAATCTGCAGTCAAGACAACAGAAGTGTCTCACAGAAATGAGTGATTTGATTTTATCAGGCATTGTTTACTTGGAGTCCTCAAGTCCCGGTAGAGACCTGTGCCTGAAGCAGAGTCAGTGCTGCGGCGCTGGGTTATAATAAGAAATATCTGCTATGTAACATATTTCCCAGGGTCTATTATTAAAAAACACAGTTCAATAAAGGGAACTCTCTCCAAATGGGATTTTAAAGATGGAAATATTAAGGAGTCAAAAGGAGTATGGTTTCTTTTTTCACATTAGAGGACATTGTAAAACCCAAGTGTGTTCATTTTTAAAACTTCATTGTTAACTGAATCTTTTTATTGGATGTACTAAATGTTTTTTAGGATTTTTAAATGTAATTTTTCCACATTCAGTCTGATACCAGCGATCACTACCGGTATCACAGTGCACTACTATATTAAAAAGAAACAGACAAAAAAAAAAAATACACTGTGCATCTTTCTGTCTAACGCTGCGACGCAGCGACTGACATTTTAAACAAACTGTAAAGTGTATCTATTGTTAGGTCCATAAATATTTGGACAAAGACATTTTTTTCCCTAATTTTGGTTCTGTACATTGCCGCAATGGATTTTATATAAAACAACTCTGTGCCGACTTAAAAACTGCATATAAATATGAGGAACTAAAGCATTTTTAACAGATTGAAAGTTATTGGATAAATTAAATTACTGAAAATAAAATGTTTATTTCTAACACTTGGTTGAAAAATCTTCGCTGGCAATGACACCCTGAGGTCTTGAACTTATGGACATAACTAGATGCTGGGTTTCGTCCTTTTTAATGCTCTTTCGGGCCTTTACTGCAGCAGCTCTTAGTTGTTGATGGTTTGGGGTCTTTCTCTCCACGCACGCTCAACTGGGTTAAGATCTAAAGACTGACTTGGCCATGCTTTGCTGCTTTGCTTTAATAAACTCCTGACTTGCTTTGGCTGTATGTTTTAGTTCACTGTCCATCTGTATTTTGAAACACCGCCCAATCAATTTGATTGCATTTAGCTGGATTTGAGCAGACATTATGTCTCTGAACACCTCAGAGTTCATTCGACTGCTTTTGTCCTCTGTCACATCATCAATAAACACTAGCGTCCCAGTGCCACTGGCAGCCGTGCACACCCAAGCCATCACACTGCCTTTGATGTGATGTGCTTTGGATCATGAGCTGTTCCACATCTTCTCAATACTTTTATGTTGACATCATTCTATTAGCGGTTGATCTTGGATTCACCTGTTCGAAGAATGTTTTTTCAGTAGTCCATTCTAGCCTTCCTATTCTTGAGGCTTATGAGTGGCTTGCACCTTGCAGTGAACCCTCTGTATTTACTTTCATGCAGTCTTCTCTTTATGGTACCTGCCTCCTCCTGGAGAGTGTTGTTCACTCTTTGTAAAGAGGTTTCTTATCATCAAGGAAAGGATTCTGTGATCATCCACCAATGTTTTCGTCTGTGGACGTCCAGGTCTTTTTACATTGAGTTCACCAGTGCTTTCTTTCTTTTTCAGAATGTACTAAATTATAGATTTTGCCGTTCCTAATAATGTAGCAATTTCTATGATGTTTTTTTTTTTTCTGTTTTCAAAGCTTAAGCATGGCTTGTTTCACCTGTGTGGAGAGCTTCATTGACCGCATGTTCTTCCAAATGTAAGCACCACACCTCAAATTATGTTCAGGTCTTTTATCTGCTTAACTGATAATGACATAATGAAGGAATTGCCCAAACCTGCCCATGAAATAGCCTTTGAGTCGATTGTTGAATTACTCTGGTCCCTTTAAAAAACAGGTGGCACATGTTAAGGAGCAGAAACTCCAAAACCCTTCATCCAGTTTGAATGTGATAGCCCTGAAATGAAAGCTGAGAGTCTACAGATTATGCCCATGTCCATTATATACCTATAATTGGAATATGTTTCAGTAAACAGGTAAAAAAATACAAAAGTTGTGGCAGTGTCCCAATATATATATAGACCTAACTGTACTTCTTAAAGGTAAATAAACTATTGAATTGCCTGAAAGCTATACACTAAAAACCTGGCTGTGCTTCTCGGCTCTCTAAAAGTCAATGTTTGGGAGGCACTTGGTATTCACAGGATGATCCTCACTCTTTTTTAAAGTGGAAATGTAGATCCTTTTCTCCACCAAGCTGAAAGGGACAAGGTGAGGTATAAAGCCATTCCTGCTGAGGGAGAGCTGGATGAGTAAGGCTAACCATGCATGTCCTCTTCAGTAAAAGAGGTCCCAGGCTGGGGTCAGGATTGTAGATTGAAGTCCAGTTCACAGAGAATAGTCCTATACTAACTAATAGAGCAGAGAAAAGGAAAATAAGGTATGCTCTGCACTTGCATCAGCCCAAATGACTGGCATTGTTTTAGTTTTGTACAAAGAATCATGTTTGCTCTAGGATAACTATACACACTCACTTCTTACTTAGTCGAGACTGGACCTTGGGTGGCGATTAGTTCCTGCTGACTAGCTACAGTATCAACATGACAGACACTTTATAGAGATCAATCCCCAGCCTTCCCAGGGCTGACAGATGAGAATCGTAGAGGGCTTCCCCACACTGGTGAATGGATCAGTGCCCTCGCCACATCAGGAAATGGGAAATAAAGCCCTGAAGGACAAGCAGGAGCAACACTGAGTGTGCCCATGTGCCAGACGGCCTAAAATGAACTTCCTGCTTGTAGCAAAAATGTGTTGCGTGTCTATGCGATGCAGCCTGAATAGCAAAGCACGTGTAAGGTTTCCTTTTGCGGTGTGTCCTTGCATTGTGTGCGTGTCTCTGAATCCCAAAGTGTTGGCGTGACTATATTTCTGCCACACTGAGACATAGTCAGACGCTGACCAGCGAGGGTCTATGACATCTGTGAATGAACCGTGAGATGGATGTTGTGATTTCCTCAGTACAGTCAAGGTGAGGGACACGGCCATTATTTGGCTGAGGACCCATCCAACATCAGCTGTCTCGTGCATCACCAGTGGACTGCGCTCTGGCAGGATGATAAGTGCCACTCAGAAATCCATCCAGGTGGGGCGGTCTGATAGCATGCTATTACACTCTCTTCCCCCTAACTTTCCAGGTTATTAAGTATTTTAGAAACAATGTCGGTTAAAACTAAATCTGGGTATTTTTTTGGTCAGTTTTATGATTACATATAACATCGATAACAACGATAATAAGGACATTCATATTTGGGTTTGAGTTTAACTTTTAAGTTTATTTTCTTACATGTGGAACTTAGCAATGAATGTGTTTTTACAGTTAGCAATTACAGAGTGACAGAAAACCTATACAACTCATAGACGGTATTAGCTCCTAATGTACAGCGAACATGACTCACAGCCTGAATAAACTCTCCAGAATCAATCCGCGTGGTTCAAATAAATGGGGGGGGCTTTTCTTTGCAGACAGACAGGGAATTAAGCTTTCAATCAATGACCAGTATGTGTGTGTTGAGTGATGAGCTCGCAGTCATAATTATCTCTATTTGGCAGCAATCTATAACCCTTTATTTTTGAGGGCATATTTGTGTACGGTAGACATGTACGTGGCCAGTGGCTTTCATGGCTGCAAGTTTCCTGTAGGTGTTTGTTTGTGCATTCACTCGTGTGTGTTTGTGTGTATGTGCGCTCGTAGAATGGGCTGAAAAAAAAGGACAGGCTATAAATCCTGTGCTCGTAAATCTAATCCTCCAACATTGACAAATGCTTGATGAAGATGTCACTGAAACCTAGATAAAGTGCACATCGGTCCAGTGGTGAGGAGCAGCCATTGTGCCCGAGCTTAAGTGGAAAGATGAGATGGAAGAGGAAGAAACCGTATGAAAGTGTGTAGTGCATAGAACCCCCCCCACCGATGATGTACCTACACATACAAGGTGACCAGATAAGGAGCACTGATAAGGAGCACTGCTTTTCTTGATGGTGCTGATGTGCAGAAATGTGAATACATGGTGACAGTGAGAGCTTACAAATTCATATGTATGTGCATGTTTGTTTTTTTAGAACACTATTACACCTAGCGCTCTTCTCTATGTGCATTTTAGCCACTTTTTCTGCAGATAATGTGTCTGTGTTAGTTCTTGACGGGAGGAATCGTGAATACTCATGCATCTGTTGGTGGGAAAATGGTCGAGGGCCATGATGTGTGGAAACGAGGGGTTTGCTCACCACTGGTAGCCATGCCTCAGAGGGATTTGAATCCCTCACGGAGAGTTGCGTGGATTAGCTCATTCGCTATCTGCTAAGCCTGCAACAACTGAGAGCCACTTCTTCTGCTAATAAAGCATTCCCGCTATGCCATCAGTATAGAGGAGTGCTTCAAATCAGAATAAGGTGCTTGGTTTGCCCCTGTGGGTTTTAGGATGGAGCATAAACATAAAGTGCCACTTGTGCAAAACAAGGACAGTTTATTAGGAGGCCCACAGTTCACAGAACGAGGCTATGAGACATCTTCAAGGAATGATTGTGCCATTGTAAAAATCACTGGATTTTATAACGAGCAGTCATAATGTGTGCTCATGAGCAGAGGAGAGAGGTGACTGAAAGAGAGAGAAAATTAATGAGAATGAAGAGCTTCCTGGGACTCTGACCAAGGCCGATCAAAGCAAACACACATTTATTTATCAGCATACACATGCAGCATGCACACTAAATGCATACATTTCCTTGGGCATGCTCCCAGCTGTACATCCTGTATGACTAATTTGATTGTGTGTTGAGTCTAAATGACCCCTAGCTTAAAAAAAATGATCAGTCACGATCACAGAAGGGCAGCTAGATCTGAACTTTACCTTACATACATCCTTTAAAAAGCTGCCCCATCACATATGGTTTTAACTATGCTAGCAGCACGGAGGAATATATCACTGGTCCAAAATGTTGGCCTTGACAAACATAAATTTTTTTTGCAGACTTCAAACCTGCGAGCATAAATCTGATCGACCCTATGTGTAACACACAGATGGAGTTTGAAACCTCTGGAATGGGATAACTTTACCGTATTGCCTTCTGAAGTAATTAGCATACTCATGAGCAAAATAGCGTTAGCATGCTAATGAGTTTGGTTACCAGGTTTAAGTCGGGTTCTCTGAAAAGTGAGAAAGATCTAATTCCCAGGTAAAGTTTGAAATACAACTGCTTAATGTGAGCATCCACTGCAGAGTCAATAACTGTAATGCTTTTGGCTTTTAGTCCAACAGAGCTGAAAGCAATATTGTTACTAAATTAAACATAATTTTTAAGCATTTGTGATTTGTTTGTGAAAGAAACAGACCTAAGTATAGTTTCATTACCTGAAAGTCTGGGTTGGGGTTTGGGTAGGGCAGCCAGGCCGACCTTGAGTTCTCCTGATACTTGAAGGGCCCATTGAAAGCCTGTGATATGGCACTGAGATTGAAGGCACACACTGCAGAGGCAGCAATGCTGTTTCTGAATGTCAGGAAGATAAAAAAAAGACAGGAACATAGAGTGATGAAAGAATGGAAATGACGAATGTTGAGACAGAGAGAGAAACAGAAATAAGTGTTAGAATAACCAAAATCAAAAAGGGGTCACTATAGTGCAAGCAGAAATCTGTTCAGCATTTCATGGTATTTGTAAAGCTGACCTCTTTATGTCTGCACTGCTCACAAACAGCACAAATCAAACACTGACAGACAGATAGAAGCAGACGCCGGGGTAAGTGATGGTCATTATTGGAATATAAATCCAGCAATGGGACACAATTAAGCTGTTCGCCTTGTCTGATTAACTGTACAGATCTCATGCTTGAAATACAGCTTTGACTTTTTAAGCTGTCAGTTTCAACAAGTACCGGTCTCCTCCCTCGGACGGGAAAGTAAAGAATGAGAGTATTAACTCTCAACTCAAACAGTGAGAGTTGGGCGGTGTGAATTATAATCCAGTGCAGCTGTTCATTAAACTCTGTGCCTGCAGGGGGAAATGTTTCCAATACCCTTCAAAAGACTTCTTTTTCAGCAGTGTGAACGCACTGACCATAAAGAATTGATTACTCAGCTTTTAATAATGGGCCTGTGTGTGCACGTGTGGGCGCACAGGTGTGTTTGTGTGTATGAGCGAGTTAGGGAAAAGAAAGAAAGATGGCGAGACAAAAAGAGGGAAAGGGTTTTGATGTTTACGACAACAAAAAAAATAATAGTTTTTATTATACTCCCATATACCTAATACAGTGTGTAGCGAGATGATAAGCTTCTTTTGTGGGAAATAAATGGGAGATAGCTGCTGCAATTTGCAGTCTTCTTTGTAGATAACTAGGGCTATAAGGATGAACATTTCTAGACAATAATATGGTTATACAACACTCAATTATATACACTCACTGCATAAAATGTCCTGTTTTGTCCTCTATTATATTGTAAGATCTTTACCTTACAATTTAAAATACCTTGACTTGTGACTTTTGCTATGAACTAGCTAAATGTACAATCAAATTTAATAACATTTTCATACAGAATTTGCCATTTAAAGCAAACTTATATAAATGTGAAAAACAAGCAAAAACCCCATTAATAATTATTTTAAAAGAATAAACAAATAAATACTGAATAAACAACTGAATAATTCTGAGTAGTCATGGGGTCAAAGCCTAGGGACCAATACATTAAAGTAAAATTATCTATTTGTGAATGATTTGGAAAACAAACAAACAAACAAATGTTAGAATATGTTTAAAGATAACTTTCCTAGGTTTCAGTTTTTTTCTCTTTCGCTGGAAAATTCAGTCTGACACTAGAAGTGGTTCTCAAATTAAATCATTCCAAACTTCCACTTACTTTTTTGAGTCTATACTTTAAGCGTGTTTTGTTGGCAGCACACAGTAAAAAGTTTAGTAAGTCAGTACCTGATCCGCACACAGAAACCAGAACTTTTATTTTTAACTTGTTCAACACTATATGTACTTTTTTAAATCGCAGCTACAGGTTTTTAAAAATCATTTTATTGCTGCTGCTGTTCGATGAAAATCACTGAACTATAGTTACCTGGCATCAATATCAGGGTTGTAAAGTAATGCTGCACGTGTTACATTTTTCTTGTTTCTACAAAGAACTCTTTTTTCATCGGACTTCACTGGCAGTGATCCCCTCCACTACGTGTGCCAGCATTTTTGTTTCTTATGTGCAAAATCTTATGAATTAAAGCCAAACTTTTAGATTAAAAAATTCTAATTAAAAAATATGTTGATATGTTACTTTACCGTATCCGCTAAACTATGACTATCACTTCATTCATAAATCCATTCTGTTCCGCCTTATCCTTATTAGGGCAGCAGAGAGTTGGAGCTTATCCCAGCAGGCACAGGTACACGCTAAGCAGGTCACAAGTCTGTCACAGGTCTAATACTGAGACTGGCAACCACTTATGCTCATACATACGGCCAATTTAGATTCACCAAGCAGCCTAACTTTGGACTGTGCAAGGAAGCCAGAGTGCCCTGAGGTAAACCACAGAGGTATAGGGAACCACCATGTCACCATTTTATGCTACTGCAGTCTCAATATATATGTAACAGACTTTTATTGTGAAAGTAAGGGACAGGAAGAGGTCTTTTTGCTTTTGGATCAGGCAGTGACCATTGGGGATGCAGTTTCTTAGCTGGAGGAGGATATCTAGTCAGGTAGCATTAGCCACATTACACTTGCCACATGAGCTCAGAAAGCTTGAGGTGTAGCACCAGTAGCTAAATCTGGGCTTTGCTAATTTTCTGTGGATGGAACAGTAAATATTAAAAGTTTCATGTCACTCACACATTAGTAGTAAAAATGCCGTAGAGCAGCTCCAGCTCAGGCAAGTAGAAAGTTCCCTGCAGCTCGTTGTAGTTGAAGGGGATTTCTCCTGGTCTGGAGCAGTTCAGCCTGGCCTTCATAAAGGTTGTCCACGTGTCCTCTAGGAGGAAGCGGCCACCGATGTCGTTCTTACACACCCGCCCGGCGCGGGAAAACACCGTCCGACCACAATCGTGTTCCACTGCATTTTCCCGGAAGAAGAAGTATGTGAAGTTGCCGATATCGTAGGATGAGACAAAATTCGGCTCTGTTGAAAGAAAGGTTACAAGAGAGGAGGGGAATGAACGGGAGGCGGCATGTCAGAAAGAGAAAGAAGACATAGAAAGAAAAATTGAAGGATGTCAAAAGAAAGATAAAGTGCAGAGAAAAGAAGAAAAAATACAAAAAGAAAACTATTTAAGGTTGTGGGAGTAAGACGGAGTGGGAGAGCGAATGGGGTATGTGCTATGACTGATTGACTCGCAGTGTGTGTGAGCACTCAGCCCACACAACAGCAGGTGATCAGGATTAATAACTACAGGCTATGTTATTAATGGCGTTGTGTTGTAATAAGAAAACTCATTTTTCACTCCCCAAACCTAAAGGTTAGGATGAGAAATGACCAAAACAGGTGTAGCGTAATAGCTTCACCCTATCTGAAACACACGACCTCCACGACACTGTCACAACTACAGCGTTCATCTTTATGTATGACATTATTGGATTTAAACCGCACACTTTATTCTCACTGACAGTGATTTAATTCAGGTTTAAATGAAAGTTACCCCCTCCCCAGCACCTCCTCATTTCAACTCTTTTCTCCTCTGCACCTTTGGAGGGCAGTGTGGAAAAAAAAATCAATTCGCCATAAAATTAGTTATTAAACCGTCTCCCAGAAGGTTGCTGCCAAGCAATGTATGTGGTAGTTTTTAATTTATTTTTTCAATTTAACTTAAATGTGAATCAGATAAAAGTCACTTGCTGACAAGATAGTGATTGACCTGCTCCTCTGTAGGCTGGACACCTTAAGCGCTCTGAAGTCGCCCAATCTGCACCGAGGAGGTCTCTGCTTGAAGTCAGCCTGAACGTTCATGGGAAAAGACATTGATTTTTTTTTTTTTTTTTTGATGAATTCACAATTTTATGCCCCTCCTATATGAAGCGGAGAGTTAAATATAAAGATTTTCTAGTTGCTTAGTAACTTAAGAATTAATTGTTTTTTAAGGTATAACGCAGCAGCAACAATTATGAGGGGAGGAACTTCTTTTCTCAGCATTTGCCACACAGCATTGCGCAGCACATTTAAGGTGGAAGATAATCTTTCAACAGAGACAGATTCCAACTCCCATGCTACATAAGCATCTGCCCAGCTCAAGCATCCTCGAAGTCACAAATTAAAGCCCCGGCAGCTGCAGTGCTAATGTTCGATAGCTGCGTGGGGAGAAAGCAAACCCCCCCATCGCGTTTCTCTCTATTTGAAATGACCATTTATCTTTATGTAACAACTTCTTACACAGATGCTACATTTCGCATAAAATGTAGCATTCATTTGAACTTTGGCGACTCCTTACCATTGAGCCACTTGGAGTTGTACTGGGCAGTGCGCAGCGGTGGCAAGCCGCCCAGGCTGCGGTAAATGGCGGGGTCTCGCCCAGAGAAGTCCATGGCAGTGGCGGCGTACAGCTCCCCGCTGGAGGTGATGAGGGCGGTGGAGTTGTGGAGGGGATTGTATGGACACCGAGCCATTCCGCTAATCTGATCATGGATCTCTGTCAGATTAGTCAACTGCAACACAGATAGAGAAGACGATGAAGGCGAGGAGACTAAAGAGGAAACAAACGGCGAGTGGCTGGAAGCAGACGCTCCATACGTACTACTAAAAGAAGCTTATTTTGATTGTTAGCATGAGTATCCCATGAGTCAAGCCAAAACAATAAAAAGAAACACTCGTAGGAATAAAATGTGTTTTCTTAACACAAATTATTATTTTTGAAACCTGCATACAAATATAGGACATAGTATCAAAGGGCAGCATTAAAATTCAAACTGGAGGAGTCTGGTAATGTTTTGTTTGTTGCCAATATGCAAATGCTACAGATTGAAAAAAAGGAGAAAAAAAAACAAAAACTTCCTCTCATTATGTTTTGTTTGGTTTACATCTACTGAGAAACACACACATAGATCTATTCGAGCAAAACCTTCAGGAGCAGCAAAACACATTTAGAATCATTAGCAACGTAAAACACAGCAACACAGCAGCTGTTTCAAGTCCAACGTTAAGAAACCACCTGTTATAAAACCAATAAAATTCCTAAACAGGCTTCTTAAATCAAGTTACTCTTGGCTGCATTGTTTAGTTGGTTTGGTTTCTGATGTCTCTACAGGACAAGCAGCTGTTTTTCTGGCTTTAGCGCTATTATACCACAACTTTAAGAAGGCCTTCTGAGCTCAAAAAGAGGCTTGATGTGAGATGCAGTATTCTGTTGCATATTGCCTTTGAATATGAAGCCAAATCCAACTCCCCGCTTTTTTAAAAATACTTTACAGCATGACCCCGGCTTAGCACTGACACACTGCTCTGGTTGCTCCTCCAAAAAAAAGAAAAAAAAAAAGAAGCTCAGGCCATAGCTCAGAGACACACAGTCTCAAATACCAAAAAAGTAGTAATGCAATTTTTAAATCCAAGATGTAATTATATTTTATGGTGCAAAAGTAAACACAGTATACGGGGATTAGCTCATGGTTCGTGCTCCCATCCAAGTTCATCTGAGCTCTGAGGGGGAAAAAAAATGCATGATGCAAAATGACTGCACTAATCTCAGGTTTAGAAATGCGCAAAGGATAATTAAAATTATTCTATTTGCAATTACTTTTCTATCAATCAGCCTGGTTCCACATTTATGACTCTATCCACTCCAAGTGACAGTGCAAAGTCTCAAACGCTTCAAATGTTCCTCTTGCTTTTCTCATGTTTTCACCAGCTGAACAATCTGTGCATTCCTTCCCTTATTCCATAACGAGCCAGCCGAATTCTGCCGCCAATTTCCCGGAGCTGGTCAATTTGGATCAAGAGTTCTGTTCATTCCCACCACCCATGTTCCGCCCAAACCGCAACAGACAGAGTGGCCCTGTCTAATCTCTGCCAGGCCGAGATGAAAGCCTGCTATTGACTGGACTCCTTCTGTGGGCCGGAATAGTCATTTTTAGGTCAATCGGGCCATTTAGAGAACTAAGAGCAGGAGTGATAAATAGAACGCAGCGCATCCGTCGCATTTTGAGGAAGTGAAGTGACAGTTGTGTCTATGGCGGACCCGGCAGCTGCGAGAACAGGGCGCTGAAGTGACTCTGAATGCTCCTGATAGAGACGATGCAGAAAGAGACAGCTCACAGTGGAAGACAGATCACTGCGAGTGCCAGCGGGATGCTGTGTATGGTGCTACTGAGAAGGCGTTGAGAGAATTTTAAACTAGCCACTATAGCAAGATGTCGAGCCGCAAGCCCTATGTCTGATCCGAGATGCGCTGGTGGACAGAGTTGTCGATGGTAATCCTCTAAGAGACACGGAGAATATCACTTTATATGACACATCCAGTGCCTATCTGTCAAGTAACCATGAACAGAAGGCGAACCTCCTTCTCATCCTGTCTTTAGGATAAGTTATGGTGTATAATCTAATCTATTCCCAACTAGGACCACTTTAACAACATAAAATAGAGACATAAATAAAGAGAGAAAGTCATCCAAAAACTCAAATGGTTAAGAGCATTTAATCATCTGTCTCCCAGCGCTTATTAAACCATTAATATTCTCCTCATTCTCTGTTCATCACCACAGCTGATAGTAAATCTGTCCGAGCGTGATTCCGTCGCCGTTGCTGTTCCCAACTCGTGTTTCACATTAACGGACGTTCACTGGGTAAATATGACAGTGGCTGATGAAATACTGCTATAATAATGCCATGGCATTTCAACTATATGTATTTTCACAGCGGTAAACAGTCATTATGAGCCAGTGACCTTTGGATTCAGTGCTTTTGGACAAAAACAAATGTCATCATAATAGTGAGCTCCTGCCTCCTCCTCCTCTAAACGCACAACAGAAGGAGAGCTAGATATCTATGCTATGGCCTTATCGCTGTTCTCAGGTAAGAACAATAATGTAACATTTTAAACGCTGCTCTATACTTAACATCAGTGAGAATTTGTCACCACCACCACCAACAAAAAAAAAAAAAAAAAGGTTCTCAGCTGACACGTCAGTTACCAAGAAACATGGTTATTAGTGCTGCTTTTATAATAAAAGTGAAAGGGCTGCAGCCACTTGCAAACCGGTGGTTACTTCATGAGAAAAATATTGGGTTGCTCGACTGTGTCAAGAGCCCGCTGAAACACAACAGCAATTCAAAATGAAAAGTCCAGCTAAACATCCTTTAAAACACGGGATTAAGAGCTGCAGGGAATTTGAATTAGGACAAGAGAGAGGAGCTAAAACCTTGCGTCACGCTAGAAAGAAGTATAAAAGACGAAAAGACAATGTGATGTGCTAAAAAGGTGCAAAGTAATTGCCGTGACTCATGAAGAAGGACATAGCAGAACAGATGAGACAGGGAGTCTGTTTACTTGCAGGCCAGCACTATGATTTTCAGGAGTAATGAGCTTAAGGCAATGTTTTGATTACGATGCTTAACAAGTCTGAGGTAACACGACATCCAAAATAAGAGAGCTTAATAAGATTTATTTTGTAATTAGTCTACATCCCAGAGTGCAAAACAGGAGGCAAGTAAAGCCACAGGAGCTTGTACAGAGAATCCTGTGATATTAAGATCTCAATCATACCTTGATTAAATGTGTTTATCAACCTTGACCTTTCTTTCTGATGACATCCACCGATCAATCAGTCTTAATATTTTGAATATTTGCAGGCTTATTAAAAAATAACGACTTTCGGGGATGCTCGAGAGAACAACTAAACTGGCAACTCGAAACGCGACATGAAAGTGAGAAATACATACTGACAAATATAATCGTACAGATAATGATGCTTCATCAAGGCCCCTTGGTATCACATTTTAACAAACCTAGTATGCCTATTACCTAAAGATGTGGTATACAAAAAGGGATAAACAAAGATTTCCGTAAGCAGACTGAAGGTGTAATAAAACCCTAAGACATTCATCTAGAAGAATTTTTGGCATGTAAGACTCAGTCTCAGTCTTACACTTAAGGAAAGAAGAAAAGTGACATTCAAAATGAAAAATGAAAATCCTTCAGTTTACGTCTCTGAGCTAACTTGGCAACACATTGGTATTGCTTTTTAGGAGCTGGAGGAAGTGACTGGGGAAAGAAGCCAAGATATCTTTGGTTAGACTGCTGCCCCCCCTTGAACCCAGCAGATAATGGATGGATGGATGGATGGATGGACTGCTAGCTTGTCGAACAACAGGCGTCTGATATTATTGCCTGAAGATGATGCAACACTGAAAAGACTACATTTTATTGCACATGAATTTATCTTTTCATTTGCAAATGCATGTATGTGTTATGTTGCAATACTCACTACCAGGGTGTTATAACACTGAAAAAATAGGTGATGAGCAAAAATACTAGCAGTATATCACTCTTAAAGGATGTAACATAATATATTAATAATATACCGACTTGACTTGAATTAACACTATCAACGATACAGTATATAGGATATAAATGATAAGACTGTGTGAAAGTTAAGGTCAAAATAATGTAGCGTTGTAAAAGCCAAGAAAAATTCTGGAATTGTTCATACCGTTCGGTTGGTGCAGATGGGGGTGAAGGCATTGGTTCCACATGTAAACAGCCTGTTCCCATTTACCAGTAGCACCCTGATGTAGTTCTGGCACTCCTCCTGTGGAAACACACCAGCAAACACACATATCGGAGTTAGCAGTTAGCAGTGCCATTATCTATCCACTGACAAGCAACAGCATCAGGCAGAGACAAAATTACTCTTTATGCCAATAAATGAGAAAAACACCTGCAACCCCGGGGGTGCTACTCTGAAACGTGGGCAAGCTAGACGGAGTCAAATCAAGGCTAATGCCCACATGGCTTAGCCAAGTCACATCTTAATTCAACAGGGGCTGGATTTGGAGAGGGATCTGAATAAAGTGAAGAACAGATAAATGTAACGGCTGTGGGAGAGTACCACTCAGGATTGGTTTAGAAAATAGCTTTGTCTCTGCTGATTGGTCAAAAAGTGAAATATAAAGTGTAGACTCTCATACACTCTATTTAATCATCCTTTCTTTTAGCCAGCTCTCTACATTAATCAATACTTTCCCCTAAATAATAGTGAAGTACATGTTCACAGCTCCTTTCTTGGCTCAGTCCTCCTCTGAGGTTTTGGCCCAGATTTCTAGCAAAACCACTCAGCACTTGGTTAAAAGCGCACAAATAAAGTGGGACCGACGGAGTGAATGATTGATTGAAAGAATGATTGTCGCTGAAAGTCATGAACTCTGAATATAACGGTCCGGCTTCCACAAAGCCTTTCTGGCGATTTCCATCAGCGGGAGTCATTTTGTAGTGAATGTTAAAACAGTAGTCAGTATTCATGTCAGAGAGCGGCATTTGTTTTTGTCCTAGGACAAGGTAATAAACTCATAGGGTCTCCTCCATCTGAAAGGGGCCATGGCTGGGTTGGTGAGGCCCCTCATAGAAATTTAAAACCTTGTAAATCTGCTATTGTCTGAGCCACTTGAAGTGCCCAGGGCGACCCTAACTCCCCCTCTCGATGGTGTGATTTAGGAGTGGAGGGCATCACAGCGAGGATGGAAGGAAGGAGGGTAAGGACTTTTATTTCCCCCTATCAAGACGAAGGCTGACTCGTAAAACAACTCGTTTCCTGGTGCTAAGCACAGCCAAAGTGTGTGTGTATGTGTTTATATGCGTGTACGAGCAGTCACACCTAATCTCATGCGTGCCTATATATCTGTGCTGTTTGTGCAGCTCGCTACGCACTGTATACCCGCATGCGCGCGTGTGGGTGGAGGAACAGGCGTGGGTTGTGAAGGGGCCTGTATAATTCAATCCTTCGCTGCAGTTTGTTTCTAGAGTAAATACCAGCATATTTAATATTTGCTCAGCCTCACAGTCTTGACTTGTTTATGAAAACTTCCTGACAAATGTTCTGCGTCCATACTGTATTACAGAGACTGCTGCGCTTGGCTCTCACATTATAAAACAAAACAGAAGCAGCAATCAAGTCCTGTCAAGTCAATTTAAGTCTCCTTTCTTTTCCCAGCTGGAATAAATCAAATACACAAAAGAAGAGCGGATGCGTGCATTAAGAAACCCCCCCCCAAACAATCACTTGTAAATTCACTCAAAGCACAGGGACGGTGTCTGTGTAATAGCTTAAGCAATGGTATATTGCTCCACATTGAGCTAGGTAATAAACCATCGAAAGCCCTGTCAGCTGCTGGAGAATAAAGTCTTTTAATGCTATTCTTAGTGTACATCACAGGAGCTGATCCTCAGAAGGGAACAGTGAGCAAAACAATTCAGCCTTGCCAAACAGCAGTGACTCTCAAGGACTGAGGTAGCTTTGGTCTGTAATTCACAACAGCTATCTTTTGCTGGCCAGCCAGTGCATGCCTATTATGGGTCCCTAACCACCTTTCACAGGAGGATAAATACACAGTAGTACACACACACACACACACGCACACGGGGATCAGGGCTGGGCAGTTCACCTACAAGTCAAGTTTAGCCGCTAAACCATCTGTTTTGTAGGCGAATATGCCGGCTAACCACGTACAAAAACATACACTGCACAGAATGAAACAATAGGAACTCCCTTCGCACAGGATCCATAAATAGGGGGTTAAGGTGTGGTGGGAAGGTCTTTACTTCACATTAAGTTGATCTGAATTGTCTTTGAGGTATATCCCAAATACAAAGCAGGGATTCCCCATGTGTCCATATGTTAAAGCCACATGAAAAGCCTTGCGTTGCTTTCAAACCTTATTATGTTTCATCATAACTTGACATTTTTCCTTTGTGTTCTTTGAAACTGATCAACTGTTTCTGTAAAGACAAAAAAGGCTGGTAGATCCATGATTAGTGTCTTTAGAAGATTTCTTTCC
>VUQR01004000.1:4317-30715 GCA_015108515.1 Hemichromis elongatus
TGTTGTCATGGTTCCAGGAGCTCGCAGCCCTGCGTGCACAAGTTTCTGGCAGCTCTGTGAATGTGGAGGTGGACGCCAAGCCTCAGGAAGACTTGAACAAGGTCTTGGATGAGATCAGAGCTCAGTATGAGGGCATCAATGAAAAGAACCGCCGTGAGATGGAGGCCTGGTATAAAGTCAAGGTGAGGAGAAGAGGCTACACTTTGAACTGAACCATCTCATGTCTGCATTAAAGGAAATGTGATCACCTGATGGCTTGAAAATCTTTGTGACCATTTATGTGTCATTTTGATACCTTTTAGTTTGATGAACTGAACAAGCAGGTGGCTTCCAGCACAGAGACCCTCCAGTATTCAAAGACGGAGATCAACGATCTCAAGAGGACCCTGCAGGCCCTGCAGATTGAGCTACAGTCCCAGATCAGCCTGGTAAGGAAAGCTTCCCCACGTTTCCCTCTCAGTGCTGCAGCGACGCATTTGGCAGCATTTTTCAGAGCTCACCACAAACCGCAGTTACTCAACCTGTCAGTCACCATTTTTTATGCCTAATGCCAGACAAGTGGAAATACAAGTTTCAAAACAAGCAATTAGCACTCGGCACACACTCATTTATCCTTGTGTGTTTACTCTCCCATGAAGAAATCTGCCTTGGAGGGTCAACTGTCAGAGACAGAGTCCCGCTACAGCCTGCAGCTTAGCCAGCTCCAGGTTATGGTCGATGGCTTGGAGAAGGAGCTGAGCCAAGTAAGGGCAGACATTGAGAGGCAGTCCATGGAGTACCAGCTGCTGCTTGACATCAAGACCAGGCTGGAGATGGAGATTGCAGAGTACAGAAGATTGCTGGATGGAGAGGATATTCAGTAAGTTTTTTTTAAAACATAAATAAACCTCTATCACTGTAAATCTAACTACTTTTGCAGTAAAACAGAGGTTTAAAACTGGTGTCAGTGGTCATATTAATGTGCTAGTGCGTTGGCAACAATGCATTTTAAGTCAGCCAAAGCTGAAGAGAGGAGCAGAAGTTGCAGCTAATCCAAAAAACATCGAAAAGGTTTTGTAATCAGTAAAGACGTGGTTTGGTGACCATTAGAGTAGTTCCTGGGTTTTTCCAAGGTTAGCTGCATAGGCGAAGACCACCCTCACAACCTTCCGATGCACTCCTAGTCAGTTTGTTCTGTAGGCAGGCCTGAAATATAGCACAAATCAATCAGTAGAGAGTCACTCCTAGTCAGCTTTCAAAGGGTAAAGGGTTGGATGAAGAAATGCTGGTAACTCCTCCTCCTGCCAGAAGAAGGAAACATGAGTAAAACTAATGTTTCCTGATCTTAAAGCTGTGGGCGTTAAAAAAACAAACAAAAAAAACAAACACAATTTTGTGTTATAGGTTGTTTTATTAAAGCAAAGCAAAGTTTTGGGAATGCTAAGCATTTGTGAAACATTTAAATGTTTCAAGAAACAGAAACAGGAAAGGCAGGTCCGCTTCTGTATCCTCAGAAAGCAAGAGGACACAGCACTCTGTGGCCAAACTTTAACCCCTGATAAAATCAAACCAACTGAGCTATAAAAACTTCCCTCTCCATATAGTTGTTATGAAAGAGGAAACTGGCTGTAAAGACTTTCATTTTTATTTAATTTTATTATATACCAGGTTGTAAAAATGTTTATTTCTGCTATAAAGCTGGACATTTTAACATGGGAGTTTGTGGACACAGACTCATATTTGGAGTCTTTACTTTTAAAAACTTCCTGTACTCAAAAGTTCATCATTTAGTACTTTTTTTTTTTTCTCAAACTCGTAGCAATCTAAAATTAACTTTTGTCTTTCTTGCAGGAAAACCGTTAAGGTCGTCGAGGTCAAAGAAGAACGTAAGTTCACCTCACTGCTCCTTTTATTTATTTAAATGTTGTTTCCTGGTAAAATGAAATGTACTACAGGTTTAAATTATGTTCCTATTCGCTCTGCAGGTAAACCAGTCAAAACCCAGAGAAAAAAGGTGGTGATTGAGGAGATCATTGATGGCAAAGTGGTGTCCCGCACAGAAGATGTGGAATCAGAGGTTATCAGCAAATAGACAGACTCTCAGCAGATCTGTATCAAATATAACAACCAAAAGGTGCCCTTCCTGTCCTCGGATGTCTACTAAAGCTATTCAGGAAGAGAATTTGTAGATATTTCTCTTCTAAATCATTTTTTTGTGTTGATATTTGGGCTTTATTTTTTTTTGTCACAAAATATTTATTCTGATTTAATGTTTCAGAAAATAAAAAAGCCATGAAAATTTGAGTAAAAAGTTTATTGTCCCCACATTTTTCTAAAAACCAGTGACGACGGCCATAGCCTGCCTCCTGCAGTACCTCACACATACATTAGGTGGCACTGTCAAACAGATTAACGAAAAAGCGTCAATTTGAATATTAAGGTATATTTTCAATGTTGTATGAATGGAAATGGCATTTTATGTAGCAATTCTTACATTAACGGTGGTGAACGTGTTACATCACTGAAACACAGACCACTGAGACCACTGTGCAGACACCTGTGATATTCCACAGAATGAGAACAGACTTCATCTCCCATAAACATTTGTTTCTCTGAACTCTCTGTGTCCTTGTTTTGATTTCCTCAAATGAACAAACATCTGCCTTCCTTTTCGTGTCATTTTCCTTTGCGTAAACACAAAGAACACACACAAAGCTTTGAGTTTTTCCTTCATGCAGAAACAACATGCACATGCCTCATAATTCAACTTAATTTGACACACTGCAGTTTTGCTGCTACTTTTAGAGACTGCACTAAAACATTTAGCAAGTGACAAATTTTCTTGCTAAAATAATATTCTTTTTGCTTATTTGGTGGCAAATGCATTAGCTTATTCTTAAAATGAAAATGATATTTTGCAAATCTAGCTACACCTCTTGTGGGCAATTCCTGTCTGTAAGTATTAAATGTACATATTAGTCTACAGATTTACAGATTTTTTTCAGTGTCATAAAGCTGTTGAATTTTACTTTCAATAGTCTTTCAGCATGGCAGTTGGAAAGTTGTATCACCTGATGCTAACTGTAGCACATTTTCTAACCCCCTATCTTCTACCACTGATAGTGGCAGCTAGACTGCTGCAAGTCTTTTTGTAGACTTCACGTTTTAGTTTGAGAACTGAAGAAACCTCTTGGGTCAGAGGTCAAACAGCTTCACAGACTTAAAGACGTGCAGATGCCTTTTTATTTTCAAGCTCTTACAGTTACCATAACCTGAACATCATGTAGTGACTTATGAGGCGTTTCATTTCTCTCTGCCCATGCAGTGTATGTTTGTGTCCACTAGATGTCAGTATACTCACAAAGATCGTTTGTTCGTATTAACTTCCAACCTTTTTGCAAGTCTTTGACATGTGGAGTTGATGCTTATTTATGCCCCGTGACAAATTGGCGACCTGTCCAGGGTGTACCTCACCTCACCGTGTGTCAACTGGGACAGGCTTCATACTCGGGTCATGTCTATTTTTTAAATTCAATAAAAAAAAACAAAACCCTCATTTAAAATTCATGCTGGCTGACAAAAAGATAGATTCGAACCATCACCTGTGCCTGCTGTTGAGCGTTCATGTGCGTTTTCATTTTTTAAACAATGTGCTTGATTCTTTCTTTAAAAAAAAGACAAATATTAACTGTATGAGTCATAGGCTCCATTGTAATATGACATATGAAATGGCAATATTTCTTAAAAAATAGTTCACTCATGGCAAAAAATAAGCTCTATATGTTTATTTATGGACTCAATGCCTAGACACTAATAGTTATTTCCTCCCTGTAGTTTATCTTTTTCTCAGATCTTTTTTATGATTTGGTCTGGCTTGAAAGAACATTAGTTCTTAGTTTTTCCTTAAGAGAGGACCCAAAACAGGTCACAGAGGGAGGATTAAGCTACAAATCCAACCCTTAAATAGATGATAATAAAAAACACAGGTACAACAAGTTGTGTCAAACAACAAAGGAACACAAATGGGGCACAATAAGCACGAGGAACAGGAGGGCCATAAAAGAATAAGTAAAGAAAACAAACAAACAAGGAAAGCCATTACCGAAATAAAACTAAAGAAAAATGTGGACCCTGAGGAACACAGAAAAAAAAGGAAAACAGGAAATGAGGACCCATTTAAGTTAAACATAGCAAAAAACATATTTTTTATTATAATATTCGGTATTGTGTTTATCATGACACTAAATAGAATGACACAGTTTTCAGTGGGAACAGACCAGTACATCTCTTATAGGTTTCATGTGAGACTGTTATGAATGAGAGCAAATTAAATGTGGGTAATTTTCTCAAAACACAAGATAAAAATGCTGAATACTATATCCTCAAGATGGTGTATGTGTGTTTATGTGTGTGAGAAAATCAGAATATTTGATCAGATAAAGCAGCACACTGGCTATGATATGTTTGCCCCGTGCTCTCATGCAGATGCTATTATATGACAAATGGCTGCCATTGGATTTAAAGATTTATTTGAAATGAAAAGAAACATTTCCAAGACTTTACTTATACAACTAATCCCATTTAAACAAAAGTAAAGTTTTATAATCAATATATAGTTAAGGTACCTTAGTTGGATCATTAATTCCGTATTTAGTTGTATTTATTAATGATGAACATGTACTTTAAGGAGATGGGAGATTGGTTGAACTTTTCTATCAAAAACTGTATTAATGATATCACTTATTATTTATTTATAATTATGTATATCACCTTGAGATGGTTTTAAGTACTTTTGCCTGGTATCTTTATTTACATTAACACAGCAACATATATTACAGAGTACAAAGCATAGTAGACCCCCCCCCCTCAGAGGGCCCAGTTTTTCCACGTCCTGTTAGCAGGTTCCTGAGTGACAAATTTGCGGTTTATTGTCATTTCCTGTAATACGTAACTGTAATAAGATAAAAAAAAAGAAAAAAGAAAAGAAACTCCGGATTATGTGTGCAATTTATGATATTTACTTCTGTGTGATTGCGAGTGTCAGAGCTCTTTGAATAAAAACAGTAAAGGTCGCTTAAAGCTCTGCTTCCTCTTGCAGGCTTTCACACTCTGCAGCACACTGTAGAACTACTGTGTGCCACTCATGGCTGGGGTCTCTAGTCACGACCTAAATGATGACAAAATCCTGCACCACGGGAAGCTGACGTCACCGTGGTACAGTCACCTCTCCGGTGACGTCACGTAACGGAGGCCGGGCGGCAGCATAAACAGAAGCCAGGAGTTTATTGCCATCTGCTGGACGGACTCAGACTCTCACCCAGCATCATTACGTCATCCAGGAGAAACCGGTGCCAGCTCCGGTGTAACCTGTGAGTCTGGGCCTGAATACAAAACGAGGAACAACGCGTAGGCGCAGGGGGGAGCGGCCTGTAGTGAAAGACAGTGAGCTTATTAATGGGCATGAGCTGTTTGAAGGAGCAGAGAGCATCTCACTCTTTGTTTTCATACAAACAGATCTCTGAAGTTGACACCTAATTCCTGGAATCACTAGGTTTTCCTTACCGAGTAAACACACAAAAACACACACACAACTGTAGATAATCTCATAGGCATTTATAAGGTATTAGTTAAATCTAATGAAACAACACACATCACAGGACAGAGGTGATCCTGTCTTTAACAAGGTCATGTGGAAAATAATTACAAAAAGTAGAAAATATGTTTATTAAAATAAGATACCTCTGTGTAAAAGTTAATTAAAACTGGGCAAACTATGAAAATTAAAATACAAAACGTTTTATTTATTGAAATTTATTTTTCTGAAAAATGAGCCTAAGTCAAGTTAAATAAAAAAAAAATATAAGAAAACATGTTCTGTTTTAATCTTTAGTCATTTGATCAAAATATTAAATATAACAAACGAGAGAGATTCAAGTTTCTTGAGTCGAGTGATTTTGCTGTATTACCTGTCCTATATTATATACACGGGTGATCGTGGCTCAAAGAGTTGGCAGTTGGTCTTGTCATCGAGCCCCGGCTCCGACCGTCTCGGTTGTTGTGTCCTTGGGCAAGACACTTTTACCCATTGCCTACTGGTGGTGGTCAGAGGGCCCGGTGGCGCCAGTGTCCAGCAGCCTCGCCTCTGTCAGTGCACCCCAGGGCAGCTGTGGCTACAGTGTAGCTTGCCATCACCGGTGTGTGAATGTGTGTGTGGATGACTGTAATGTAAAGCGCTTTGGGGTCCTTAGGGACTAGTAAAGGCCTATATAAATACAGGCCATTTACCATATTCTTTTTATTACACTAAATACACCTTTAGTCAAAGACTCCACTTATTGTCAAAATAAAAACAAAATAACTAACATTGATACTAATAAAAAAAAATTAACAAAAAGAAAAATATTGAAAAACTATTTAAAAACTTAATGAAAATTAATTTGAAGGTTTTAGTCTGGACTGAGGCTTTTATTTTGAAAACTGACCACATTCTCTATGCTCTTCTTGTGTGTGACTCCCAATATGTTCTGTGTAGCTTAATGCAACTCACCCTCATGAATGTGAGACAGGTAATCCCAGACAAGCCCCCAATTTTTAATTGGCAGAATTTAACCAAAACTTTCCCCACAGAGGAGGAGTGTTTTGGGACTGGGATTATTGGATTGTTTTTGAATGTGTCCTGTTGTATTTTTATTTGTTTTTTCCAATTAGTCAATTGCTATTATTGATTTGACTGGTTAAATAAAGGTTATTCTGACTCACTGCACCATTGTGTGGTATGAACCGGTATTATATGAAAGTATGATCTAGCCACAGTATGGTGGTTAACACATTTGCATAACAAGCACAAGATCTCTTTTCCAGTTCTGGGAGGAGATGCAACTGCCTTTGGGATTGTGTCTGTATGGTATCTGCACGAAAACAAACGAACAAACTGCCAAATCAAACACACGGTGCTTGTTTTATTTCCTAATCTGACCCTTTTGAACATGAAGCTGTCCAAAATGTCTGTGCAATTTTTGTTTGTTTGTTTATTTGTTTACTTTTAAATTCAGTAAATAATTAGGTGGGTTTTAATGTTTTGAATTATTTTAAACACACACATTTAACAAGGAAGAAAGCATTGAAAAAAACTACAAAATTAAAACCGACTGAACACCAATCAGCCTAGCAGTTAGTCTACATTTATTATATAAATATAATACATATAAGCAAATGTACATGGAGAAAATGAACAAAAGTGAAATAAATAGATGCCAAGGCTTCCAGGGCTAAAACGACCCAGAGAAACCACCCTTCTTTCTAGAATAACACAAACCCATAAGCTACATAATGTTAGAGCTCCCTGCTTGGTTAACCCCTAAACAGGGGAAAGTTGGATTAAAGGGAAATGTCAGAGATCCCTGCCCAGCTTCCATTACCTTTAAGGCCGATGTAAAGCGCGTGAAATAAGGAGGTCAGTCTAAAGTCTGTATCAGGACACACGTTTCATATGACGTCAAAGAATGGTGAGATCAAGTTTTGTGCAGCAGCTGCTTGTGCTTGATGCAATCTCAGGTCCGAATACGGAAGAAAAATCTCGTTACCTGCTCTTCTGGTGGGGTGCTTTTGAAAAATACAGCATAACCACGACGTGGAGCTGCTCAGGTGTGAAAACTGCTCACAGAGAACTGAGCTGCTGTCCGTGGTGCTGAAAATGATTGTGCATTAAACCGGTGGTGATTTATTCGAGTTGGCAAAATACAAAAGCATTGAAATGGGACCGGAAGCAGCCGGTAGTGTCGGACACCGACATGCTTTGTGCTCCCTGAACTTTACGTGCCCGAGCGATGCATGCGATGGTTAAGGACCCCATTCTCACATGAGTAAGCGCGCCTCTGCAAAAACGGGAGAGGATGGTGGGCTGCATTCCCATTGACTGAGAAAGAGAGTGAGAGAGAGAGAGAGAGAGAGAGAGAGACACCACGGACTCCGCCTATACCAACCCAACATCCAGCTCCGGTACGACGACGGCGGAGGCTCCACTGCCGAGCAAAGAAGAACCACGGCCCCCTCTTCAGCTCGACTTAATTCCCGGCGTGAGAAAACGGAGATGGGCTCCGTGTGAATCCGGGCGGTGGAGGGGAGAGGAGGGCAGGCGGGGGGTGGGGGGGAACGACGACGAGAGCGTGGTGGGGGCAGAAACACCCACAAAAAGGACAAACAAAAGCACAGCCGAGGGTGCCTCCAACCATGAGCGGCTCGCTCTATTCGCCGGAGCTGCGGCTGCCGCGTTCACTACGCCCGCCGACCATGTCGTGAGGTGTGGCTCGAACGCTCCGGGGAACCTGTCAGCCGAAACGACACGCCGACGAGAAGGAGGAGGAGGAGGTGGTGGTGGGTTGGTGGTGGTGGTCGAAAAGATGTCCGCCTCGGTGGGGCCCCAGGGCGGCCCTCGCCCACCCACCGTGCCGCCGTCCATGCCGGATCTGCCGGACCTCAGCCACCTCACCGAGGAGGAGAGGAAGATAATCATGGCAGTGATGGCTCGGCAAAAGGAGGAAGAGGAGAAAGAACAAGCCATGCTAAAGTAAGTGCAAAATTTTTTTCCCTTCTCTGTGGAAGTTCTGAGGCATAGAAAGCTGCTCTTGTAGCCGAGCTCTCCATTATAACCATCAGTCTCTGCGATTCCGTCATTTTGCACTTGTGGAGGTGTTGGTGTGTTCCCAAACATGCAGCCACCGATCTAAAAGCACCCAGGGCTCGGGAGGTGTTTCCAAAAAAAGAATCGTGGTTGCAGTAGAAGACCGGATGACGCCGAAAACAATCGATACATTTAAAACAATTTACGGTCACAGTGAGTGGAGACGGCCCGAGTCAAACAGGTGTAGAAAGGGGCTGTGGTGAGGGTGTGGTGTGACAGTGCTGGTGAGGGAGAGGAGGGGTGGGCAGAACGGGATGAATCATAGCATTAACCATCCCTCACCCACTCGTTTTCATCAATGGGGACTGCACCCCATCCCTCGGTTTACACATCCAGCGCCGCTCAGATTTCCCTTTTTACGCACGCGTGAAGGCTGGAGTGTCAGCTTTATCGCTGTGGGTTTCTGCGGACAGTGTGTGTGTGTGTGTGTGTGTGTGTGTGTGTGTGTGTGTGTGTGTGTGTGTGTGTTTGTGTGAATTAGCATTTACAATAACTGCAACAACAATGACATTATAGCTCACAGGCCCGGAGCGACACAAGCCGCTTTTATAAACCCAGCAAACGCCAGTGGCGAGGCGGCGTGTAGGACCGTCTGTGCTCCCCTCGGCGGCGAGGAGAAGATGGGGTGTGGTTGACATTCTTAGCAGGCCACAATTAGATAACATACAGACCAGGACAGATAATTGTAATAATATAATAATGGTACTGGACATTTGTAAACCCTCTGCGTGTGAATCGAGCAGGCTGTCAGAGAATACTGAGAAAAGAATAAGAACAGAGAGTGCTGGTCTGGGGGGATGCTAGGCTGTACAGAAGCTTTATGGGAAAATGACAGGAGGGGACCACTTCAAACTGAACAAACCTACTGCGAGATGATAGGGAGACGTTAAAGGGGGCTGGGTGTGCTCCAGCTGCCTTTTACAAAAGCTGGGTTGCATTGCAGTTTCATGCATTGGGAGGGGGAAGGCGGGTGCACAAGCAATCTTCAAGAGACTGGGAGTCGGGCCTGTATGTGGTAAATGCTCCTGAAACGTGCGAGGATCCTTATCCTGCTCCTATCCTTTAGCTTCTCTGTCCTGCTCTGAGTCTAATGGCTGTTTTCATTTCCTTACTGAAAGGAAACAGAGTGAGGGCCAGCATTGGGCCCCTTGAGAGGAAGTGATGTATTTAATGTTCCATGAGGCACAGGCAGCAGGTTCAGTCAATAATGGCTTCATCATCTGGCTAATCATTAACCGGACCAGAACACCATGGCCAAAGGAGTAATGTGATTTTAGAGAAATGTAAAGGCATTAGCTAGTAAGACACACTTTGATATTTACCACTATATGGTGTAACATTTATGCACAGCATAGAAGACAGACACAGGACTGAACTAATTTTTTTGTAAACTTTATAAATAATTATAAACTTTAATTGTTCATCTCTTTAATTACACTGTAATTTCACTCTTTTCCATACCTACTGAGGTGCGCAAAGTGATGGCAGTGTAGTTTGATCACGCTTGAAAGGAAGAGCTGTACACATAGAAACAGAAGCTTAGTTATATAGAACAGAGGAGATCGGGAGAAATAAAGGGACAAGCATATTTTTTACTTACATCAGTATAGCAGATTTATTTCACTTAAAAGCAGAGGAGCAATAAAAATAAGGGTCACAAGTCTGTAAGTTTGAGCTTTCCAGCTGAACAGTAGGTGATGACCATCTTCATGCGTGCTCACACAAATGGGGTCAAGAGATTTAGGGTAGTCACAGTGGAATGAGAATACAGGATTATGTCCATACTTCAGTGCAGATAGTTACTGTAATTGGACTTTTCTTTCAGAGGAGGAACACGTTTCTTGTCACAATATGATTTGAATTATGAGATAACAAGCAACATGTGCAGCAAATGTTCCCCAACAGTGCTCATTTGCGATCTGAAGGAACCAATTTTAGTGCGTTAGGACAAAAATCTGAGGTCAAAATTTTTCAGTGGGATTACCGGGGAACTTTGATCTCATCATTTTAAACGTATATTGGCACTAATGGAAGATAAAGTTTTTAATAGATTGTCCATATCCCTTCAAACATGATGGCATTTTTTGTCATCCTCGTGTACACTTAATAAAAAAATAACTTGTAAATAACTTGAGCCTGTGCTACTAAACCTTAGAACAGTTCAGCCCATCCTGGATTCCAGATGTTAATGTTTCATCAAAACCACTAATGGTGTCCAGTGGCCAGATGCTCCAGTTTTATGGCAGCAGTGATATGGGTTTGTCATTCTTAAATTGCCATGTATGGATACTTGTAAAAGACCCCTCAGGGTCCCATTTCAGGGACGTTTTGTTTCTTTTTCTACATCTAGCCAGGAGCCTTTAACTCTGTGCTTGTAACCTAAAACTAATCAGAGTGAAAATGAAAGTAAAACGCTCCCAGCAGGAGGCAAACTGCAGCTTTCTGACTCCGGCCTCCTCATGCAGCTATTGTCACTCTTTATATTGTGACTGTTGTCTCTTAGTGTGCAATGTGGTTGGAGTAGAGAGGGTGGAGTTTTCAGCTAACACTAGCAAACTTGGTTAGCAAGCTGCACAGGTGCTATTGCACATGCAGAGGTATCTGGTGGTTAGTGCTCAGTAACAGAGAAATAAAACACTGCAGTTTCACTCAAGTTAGCAGAGGTGAAGCCTAGCAGATGCCTGCCAAGGAAAGTGGCAAAGCCTCACAGTATCCAAACAGATGAATTTTTGACAAAATAATTGTCTCCCAGATTCAAGTGGTCATAAGAGGAAATGCAGCATTGGCACTTCTGTGTTGGCTTCAAGTCCCCACTTGGATGTGACTAGTACCTAACACAGTGACAGCATTCAATGTCTTGTTGTTGTCTGTGAATGAAGCAGAAATCTGTGAGTATAAAAGGGACATAGCTACTAAATACCTAACAGGGCACTAAAATAAAAAGTTTGTTTGTTTTGTTGTAAATTAATGATTTAAGATCTTGATGAATTTTTATTTATGTGCTTCTACACTGTGTATTAAATGTGGAGGGTTTATTCCTCATGTATTCATGTCCAGAGATGTTTTCCACCACCAGTGAGAGCCTACAGCCAAAAGGACACTCAGTACCTTAGTACATCAAGACCATTCCACCCGGCCAGCACGGCCTGAGAGCCGAGCAGCTGGCAGCGATAAGGTTATACTGATATGGGACTTTATCTGTCATGAGTTTAACCTCCAGCATGAAAGAAACGTCGCAGAGCCAGATCACCTGCTTCTGAGCTCACAGACGGTGAGAAGTCAGCACCTGGGTTTTCCTTCACTAATTCACAGCACCAACAAACGCTTTGTCCTCCTCTAATGCATTGTAGACTTCAGAAACTCCCTCAATCGACCTGGCTAAATCTCCATTGACTTCCTAATCCAGAGGATGTTGGTGCAGTGGAGCCGACATGCAGAAGGGGAAGGATCAAAATGCAGTATGCAGCAGCGACCATAATCTCAGGAAAAAATAATTCCAAGCACAACAGGAAATCTTTTTTCTGCTCCATGTTCCATCCAGCCCCGGGAGCTTTTGGGGTTCCCGAAACGTAAATATAGAAATAATGTTTGAAATATTGATGTGCTCAGAGCAGAGATTGTAGACATTTCAGACAGGGTGCACAGTACAGGGGGTGGTGGGGGTGGTAGGTGATGTTAATGGAGGCCTCTGCTTACGTTGTGCTTAAGGCAAAGAAGTAAAAGCATCATCAGCAGTCGTACCCATTGAATCAATGAGCATGCACATCTGCGTTGGTATTGTTTTCAGGAGTTTTAACTTTTTTCTGATCTGTACAAGGTGCAGATTGTTCCTTGAAACCAGATGGGCAGCAGAAGAAATAAGGACTTGGGGGACAGAAGGAGGGAGAGGAGGGAGGATTTAGAGGTTTTAAGGATTAGAGTGGTGGAAGAGAGAGAAAAAGGGCGAGACTGAAAGAATGGGAAGTTTCCCACTCGCTCAAACACACACACACACACACACACACACAGGCACAGCTAATCTCCTTTTACCAGAGCTCCCCATTGCTGTAAGGCTGCAGGGTGCACGGAGAGGGCAGCGAAGCCCTCCACCCCCGTGTGCCGTCTGATATGCCCGCTACTGTCCAAGAGGTCAGCTACAGCTGGGAGACAAGGTCAAAAAGTCTTTGATTCTAGCACCTGTCCAAATGTGTGTAGTCGGGTTTTTACCTTATTGAATTTGTTTGTTTTCCTCCTTTTTAATATTTACCTTAACAGTCACAGATTGATTGTATTGTTACAGGGTGAGAGGTTGAGACCAGAGAAGTACTGCCTGACTCTGTAGTAGCTTGTAGTTCCTGTATGTGAATAATCTGGTACAGGTAACCAGTATTTACACATAAAAACCTCACGAAGTTATGAAAACTAAAGAACTTTTAAAATATGTTAAAATGAGCTCCTGGTAAATATTATGATCTAATGCCATTTACTTTCAGTGACTTAGGTGTCCATCCACTCATCCGGTGGATTGGCATTACTCAATGTGACGCTGATTTCTGCGTTTAAAAGCTAAGAAGAAAAAAAAACATTAGAATAAAAAGCAAGTTTTATTAAAAGCAATCTCCATCGACTGCGACAGTGCAACACAACACTTGATGAAGAAAAAGAAAACTGCTTTTACGCTGAAGGTTCCCTGGGGACTGTCCAGCACGAGGGACATGAGACAGAGGTGAGGTTAACCAGGCAGGGCAGCCAATCACAAGAGGAACAAGTAACCCTAAAGGAAACCCCGCCTTTAGAGTAAAATAGGAAATAAACACAAGACAGCTAACAGCAGATTCAAGACTCACACTTACATGATAACTATGAATACAAGCACGTGGATGATACAGAGACAGAAAGAGGGAAGCACTGGGGAGACCGTACCGCTACATCTACTGCTAAAATAATCAAAATGTGAACCAAACACGACATCACTAAAGTGAATTTCATCCTCAGCGCAAACTTAACATAACAACAACGAGCAAAGACTCGACGAACATCACGAAAACACAGAGTCTACTAGAATATTAAACAAATCAACAGAAGAATCTAAAAGATCATCAAACACAGAAAATCCAATCTTCAAACAGCAAAATGATGATATGAGCCAGACAGAAACTATAACTCAAATATATGTTAACTAAGAATCCAGAACTCAAAAACCACACAAAACCCCGGGGCTGTGACAGCAGCAGCTAGAATTATGTCTCATTACAAAATAATGTCTCCAGAGTAAAAAAAAAAAACAACAACAAAATAAAACTTGTTGTCTTTCAGCTGAAATAAAAAGGAACATTTTCAGATCAGACTGAAGAGTTTCAGGGTTTCTGGGAGAAAAATGCTAATGCTGAATTATGGATCAGGTCTGAAAATAGCACACACTTGGACGTGGTTCCTGAAATATTTAAGTATTCAGTTCACTGGCTGCTGTTGACGCGCTGAACCTTTTTTGTTTCTTGTTAACCTGATTCATTTTTGTCGTGAAGTTAAATTGCACTAATTACAGCATGTAGTGTTTGCACTTTGTCCCGGTGCACAGACAAACTGTGAGCGCGGATACTTGAATACACACAGGGAAGCACGCGTGCCGTTTTTTTTCCTTTTTTTACATTCGCACTCATTTCACTCGCACTCATGCAAGCGTACCCTTTAGATTGGCACCCACCCACCTCCACATGATGCACGCGTTGTGACAGCATGTCCACCGCTGTCCTTATAACGAGAAGCAAAACACAAACGGCACCACAAGCCCAGATGGTTCGCAGAAGGAAAGGACACTCTAGCAAAGACAGCACGCCTGCGTTACTGTACAGTTTGTCCTGTTGCTTTGCAGACAGCTGGAGCGAGTGTGAGTCCATGTGCTTCTTGTGTGTGTTTGCGTTTCCTGGATTGGATCGTCACACTTTGCTCTTAATTAAAAGAACTTCGAGGCAGTCGGGTGTGTCTGCAACACCTGGAGGGAATAGAAGCCTGGTGTGTGTTTGTGTGCATGGTTCCAAGCTTCTGTCCGTCATCTTTTCACTTAGTTTGCAGGAGAAAAAAAAAAAAGAGTGTCCAATGCAGTGAAAGTGGGCCAGAATGTGGGTTTGAGAGCCAGAGACTTAACTCCCTGTGGGCTGAATGTATGTGGATGGGCCTGTTCACACATTTTCTGCGCATTATTTCTTGGGCTTTTCTGCAGCATTCATTAAATTGAAAGCTTTCTGTCACCAGAAACAATGCTCAGCAAACTCAGTGATGGATTCTTACAACTCCCGATGACATTCAGTGACAGTTTTTGTTTAACACTCACTTCTGCGATGTGCATGTTGTTTTCTTTTGCCATTATCAGATATCCTCTGATTATTCTTCTCAGGAGAATTGATGTGTCTATGGTTAAAAAAAATACTAACATTTGGGGAAGGTTGTTTAGTTGTAAAAACCATTAAAATGTTGAACTTCAGCCAAATTGGTTACAGCTTCTTTTCCCCTTTTCCCCACTAGTATTGGTTATACTTTAAAATACATATTGGTCACGAATTATTTCAGTGATACTGAGTTATTTGAAGTGCTAGTCCACTTCTCAGTACTAGCCAGTCTGTCACAGGGCTAACACACAGACAAGGGCAATTAAAAGTGACCTATCAACCTATCCCCACTGTGGGAGGAAGCTGGAGCACCAGGAGAGAACCCATGAAATCACTACTAAATGTTCTTTCCTTTTTTCAGACCCCTTAGTTATGTCCATCTTTTATGTACAGCCTATGGTTTCAGCACGAAAAGCTGAAACTGAATGTTGCATCTAAACAGATGCAGAACAAAGTTAGTAATCCGATTACGTTTTCAAGTAATGAGTAATGTCAGGGATTACTATTGCAAATGAAGTAATTAGATTACTGTTGCTTTCCTGTAAGCACGCTGCGTTACTAAACCGTCGTTATTTTGTTTGGGGGAGTGTTTCATGACAATGACGGAACCACGCGCGACGCCCGTGGCAGCAACAGACGCGTGCAGACCAACAATGGAAAATATGGAGTGTTGGAGAGAGTACGACTGTGAAGCGTTTAAAGAGTGGATGTACTCCCATTACTTGAAGTGTTACGATCCTGGGTCTTTTGACCCAGGGTTTTGAGTTTTAGTTTATTTTGGATGTTCATGGTTTATGTTTAAGTTCATTTGTTTATTAGTTTCCCCTTGTTTTTTTAAACCCTGTCTTAAGGCTCCTTTGTCCTCATGTGTTTCATGTCTGCATGTCTTTTGTTGTTAAGTTCATGTTGTCATGTCTTTCATTATGTTTCCTGTTTTATTTTGAAAGCGGTCCTGTGTTCCGGTGTCCATTGTGTTTAGTTTTACACTTTCCCTGTGACATCGTTATGTTCATTTGTTTCAGCTGTTCCCCCATGTGTTTCCACTTCTCCTGATCACCTCATGTTTGTATTTAAGTCCTCAGTCTTCCTGTGTTCAGTGTCGTGTCCTCCCACATAGCTGTGTGTGCGATTCTCCCCTTGTCACATTGTGCATTCTTTTTCCCAGTTTAGTTTTGTATTGTTATTTTTGTCCCACCACGCCAGCAATAACGCTGTGTTGTTGTTTTTTTTAGTTTACTTTTCGTCTCTGCGCGTTTGCGTTTGTGTGCTTTCCTGCCTACACACAGCTGTTTTGTGACATTAAGTTTTAGCTTATATAAAGTGACCAAACATTAGCGTCCACAGTACACTCTACATGGAAGAAAACTTCTTTCTACAGCAAAAAATTTAACTTCTAATCTGAGCAAGCAGCGAGCACGCTGCCACTGGAATGTGACATTCACAGAGAAACCTCCGGATCCCCCCACTGACACGACCGCTGTGGCACCGGGCAAACCTCCACCGGCCCCTCTCATGACAAACAGGTGAACGTAGACTTAAGAGCTGCTGAATCTTTGATTTTATTTATTTTCTGTTGTGTTTTAGTTGCATTTATTTGAAAGAGTGAGTTTAAACTCAAAACATTATTTTATTTTATATGCTGAAAATTTTGCAGAAAATAGCTTTAAATGTTAAAGAATTTCTTCAAGTCAAAAACAGATGCTTATAATTAAATGCAATGTGCATAAAGTTGAAACATTAAAAGATTAAAACTAATAAAACAAGTTTTAAAAAGACGCTTTCCATTTGATTTAATTTTATATGATGGATTACGCATAAAAAATAAAATCGAGCTGAAGGGTCTATTGCTGTATTACATATTCAGGTTGTGTATCGTGTTTTTAAAAAGTAACTAAGTAACTAATTGCTTTTGAAAATAAGTAATCGGTAAAGTAACAGGATTACATTTTTTGGAGAAGTAATCAGTAATTAGTTACTAATTGCTTTTTTCAAGTAACTTGACCAACACTGTATATCTGTGACAGCATCAAATCCATATTTTACATGCAGTGTATGGTAAATAGATTGACATCTTTAAACATTGCTCTTTAAATGGGAAGTTATGAACTAGACCAAAGAATACAGCATCTGTGGACTGGTTTTCCCAGTTTGGCTTGTAAAAGATTAGATTAGATTTTCTTCCCCCCACCTGATCAGTCCAAGCTTTTCTCATCCGTCGCAAAGGCTCATGTGGCTTCATTAGAGCAGCGAGGGTTCAACACCTGCTGGTAATCTTTTTGAGAAGAACGTAGACAGTTACACAGTATCGGGCATATTAGCAACATTATCTCGCTAGTAAATAGTAATGATTAAATAAGCCCTGCTTACCTAAGGAGTAATGTTAAAAAGGTTTCTGCCTCACTTGACTATTTTTGTGCAGTTTGGGAAACGGCCTCGTGTCTGTGTGTTGATACAGCTGCACACACTTGATATCTGGTTAATCATTAGCTACAGCATCAGAGACAAGGGGAACAAAATGTGGCAGAGAAGGAGGTGCAGCCTTATCAGACTCACAGAGGAAGGGAGGAGGTGGAGGCTCGCGGCGTCTGGCTGAGTGTGCTGAGAGGGAGCGACCTGAGTGAGTAGCCCCTTTAGTGCTCCCAGACCTCGGCAGCATTAAAGTTTAATGAGAGTGCATTCTGCTTGGATTGACCAGACTCTCTACATTGCTCTCCCTTCATCTCTGTCTGTGTTTGTGGTCAAAGGAAGCCACGGGAGCGTATCCTGAGCGGCCACACACACAGCAGGCTGCGGGATCAGCACATAAACGACCTCCTCACGCTGACTTAAACAGCCCGCCACAAAACAGAGCCGACGCTTCCTTTGCAAACATGCTACATCAGCGACAGCTGATCACACCTGTGATTAGTAGAAGTGCAACTTGATGTTCCCCATATTTCCCTAGTGAGGAGCAACTTTGTGTGTTTAAGAAAAAGTAACGCATTATTGTCATCATAATTATTGCAGCTCATAACACACAGACTCATAGGCCATAAATAACGTCTGGTTTTAGGAGACAAATATGAGCTAGCCTTAAGTAGCTACATGTGGAACTGTATGTTTTGCCACTTTACCAGGACACTCGGCTTCAACCTAAAATGGATAACGTCGTGGGAGTTTTATAGGCCACGGTTAATGCTGCTGTCTACGGTGGTTAAGTCAAGGAGTTGTGCAGATGTGTATCTTTTTTGTTCCATTTGTGGCTCGTTGTGTGTGGAGGTTGGGAGAGCAGGATGAATAGAAGAAAATGACAAAGGAGGTTTTGTGCATTGGAGAAGAGACTGTTGGGATACAGTGAGGGGATTAGAGGTCGCCTGTAATTACTCCACAACTACTCCCCCAACTAGATCTATGGCTTACACATCAGCCAGCAGGCTGAGTGAGGTCAGAGGCTTTGTGATTTACATATGTGTGCGTGGCTCAGGATTCAACAAACAGCAGGACAACACAAAGCGAACTGCATATAGACAGTGATGTGGACGAGACCACTGTGATCTGTTTCAGAGCGGAATCCCATGCAGCACGATCGAGATGAGACGGTGAGGTACGCGAGGAAAAGAAATAAAGGAAATGGAGGAAGATGGATGTTAGAGGGATATAAATGGAAAAGAGAAAATATAAATGCATGTAGAGGAGGAAAGAGAGACGCTCAGGAGTCCATGCCAAAAAAGCACTCTCCTCCGTAAATATGGCTAAAACACTCACAACATCAATAAAAGAGCTATCAACATCTAAGCACTATCTTTGGGAGGGGCTGCTGTAGTTTGATCCTGAAGGCTAAAGCCAGTCTGAAGCTGTGTAGCAGAAGGCCTGTGTAATTATGGCGCAGGAAGAACAGCAACGTGCTAGACTGAACCTCCACTGAACAATACAACATCAGGTCTGTCCTTTTACCCTCTTCACATCCATCAGTGACAGGGCGGTGCTGCGTTTCCAGTACGGAGCCGTTAAGGCACTTCAGAAGAATACAATGTTCATACAGTCATATGCACAAACTGTACATAAAAGATGGAAAAGCTCGCACTCTTGCTGAAGGCCAGCAGTGATCACTAGTTAAAATCTTGTTTTGTAACATTTTGATTCCAAATAGTAAAAAGGAGAATAAACAGCTGTGCTTATTGGGTAAGGCCTTGATCAGTGTGAAGGCTCCTTTGATTTCACACTCATGCGGTCTGGCTTCAAAACATAGAGAAAAAGTTCTAAAGCATCACAACAGGATGATTCACTAACTGCTGAGCGTCCATTTTTCATAATTTATCCTAAAACTTAAATCAATATTAGGTGTCAAATCAAACACTGAAGGAAAAATTCTTGGCTATCTAACATTTCTGAATCTGACCTTGCAGTTGTTCTGAAGGGAACATGTATATATTTGGTATTGAAAGGATTGGTATGAGGAAAAATCAAAGGTTCTCTCCAGCCTGAGATTCCCTTTACAGAAGCCAGAGTTTGAACACTGCAGCTCGTAAACTGTGTACTAACCCAGCAGGTTGGTGTAAACAGGCTGAGAGGATGCGGCTGTATGCATGAAAGCTGGGAATCAAACTCCATCAAGCCGGGCAGGATTAACCAGACTGCTTGAGAAATGTCTGCCCTATAGAGAGGTACACAGCAGCCATCTGGGTGTTTTAGTCCTGCTATGACGTTGGTACTATTTTATAGCCTTTTGAGAGTGGAAGGAGCCAAGTATGTAAAAGTAGTCATGAAGAACATCGTGGCAGGCAAACAAGAAACCAAAGAAGATGTTTGCATCGGGTTAGCAGCCATCTGTTGCTCTTCTCCTTCGGTTTTATTTCACATTTCATATCACATTTTTTATCCTTCATTTCAAGTAAGTAGTAGCAGTAGTAGTAGTATTTGTAAGTAGAGTCTTCTTGCTCTTATAGATTGCAGTTGCAGAGAGCATCTGTCTATTCTTTTTCTGTCTCCCCCTCTTTTTCCTCCCCTTCCTTTTTCCATCATCCTGTCTCCATCCTCTTTCCATCATCTACTCCTCAAGTGGTATTTATAGAGTGGCTCCGGATGCATCAGCTTCTCTCCTTCGCTGGTCTCTGGCCCACGCTTGTTTCTGTCTTGGCTCTTTTTGTTCATCCTTTGCTTTTTCACTTGTTCTCTCTCCTCCTCCTCCTCCTCCTCCACCTCGCTTTAGACAGATTGTCGATCCATGTCTTTGTGCGATGGGATGCTGTGTGTTACATACTCCTCACCTCTTCTTCCTGCCATCCTGTTTCTTTTCTTTTTATCTCACGGTCCCTTCTCCCTTTCTGGGTCTGCTTGCTTTCATTTACCTCCTCTGATTACTTTGTTGCCATCCCCGAGCTCCCTCCTCTCTTTGCCTCCTCACAGCATGTGTCAGCATGTCTGTTGTCTCTCCTGGTCTCCAGCACCAGCAGAAGAAGAAACAATTTTCGCTTCAACGCCCTCTGTTGTGCTTGGATTATTGATCTAGAGAACTAAGAAAACTGCCATATCTCTGAGAAGTCCCAGTTAGTGTTCAAGCCTGCCTGCTTCTTCTGTTGTCCACCTTAGGAATAAGAAAATAAGAAGGCTTGATATTTGAATCACAGTCGATTGGGGAGTGGTGTCTTAAAGTCCTTCTAAATGCAAGAATCATATTTCCTGTATCTAAACCCTATCTAAAACAATGACAGGAGAATCGTAACTTGAACTTATTGCATGGTTAGAATATAAGTTAATAACTAAAACAAAACACAAACTCTTCCAAGGATGGGCACCGTTGCATGTTAGGTGTTACCATAGATAGTATAAAGCATGGAAGTAGCTACCCATTATAAAGCCTTGAGACGAGTGTTTTTGACATTATTGTCTTGGTGTTTTGAACCAATAAGTGAGCAGTGAATGACTCTTATTGGCTAAAGACTTATCAGTCACAAATCTTTAGCCAGCCCATCATGGATGATCTGGCTCTCCTCTTCTGTTAGTGGGGATGGGCTCCAGCCCCACGACCCTGAATTGGATAAGAGAAAGAGGATGGATGGAGTTTCATAACATTACAGCATCATTAATGGATCAGCTGACTGCTGATGACCTGTGTAAGTGTTTAATAAATATAGACACATTTGCTTTTCATCACTGTATCAGGTTTGTCTGATAATCTCCGACAAATATGAGTCAAAGTCTTTGCATGAATTTGACTCAACACACAGCAAGCGATGTTAAATTTTCCAAGTTTGAACTCAATTTGTATCCAGATAACATTTGTATGTGTGAATTTGACTCTTTAAGGCAGGGGTCCCCAATCCCAGTCCTTGAGGGCCGGTGTCCTGCAGGTTTTAGCTCTCACCCTGGGTCAACACACCTGAATCACATGATTAGTTCATTACCAGGCCTCTGGAGAACTTCAAGACATGTTGAGGAGGTAATTTAGCCATTTAAATCAGCTGTGATGGATCAAGGCCATATCTAAAACCTGCAGGGACACCGGCCCTCGAGGACTGGGATTGGGGACCCCTGCTTTAAGGCGCTATCGATGATCTGAACGCTAACTAGCACTACCACCTTTCTGCTAGTTAGGGTTTGTAGTATTTTGTCATGTATGTACGTGCTACGTTTAAAAGTTACTTGTAAAGGTGTACGAGAAAAACTGAATTTGTAGAAAAACTATTGTTTAAGAATTCACAGGGTTTGGCTTTAGCTTAGCAGCAGTCATTATGTTGGCCGTCAAAATCCAGGGTGTTGAGGACTACACCATGGGTCATGAAAGGGGCGGGGCTAATGAAACCAAACGCTTCCTGCTGACCTGTACGGACAGTTGAAGCACACACGGTTTTCTTCCAGTTTCTTGAACCTCCTCCTGCAGAGAGTCTTCTGCAAGGCGTCACTGGGAATCAGCTGATGAGACAGAAATAGAACTGCCCTACACGCACACAAACACACACGAAACACACACACACGGAGCTTTCCCCTCCCCATCCTTGGGCCATGTATTCATAGCGGTGCTAATTAACAACTCAACACCAGTGACTGGTGAGGAGAGCGGAGACAGAGGAGGGAGAGATGCAGAGGGAACAAGAGGAGGAGGAAGAGGAGGGAGGGAGTTCTTGGACTTGCTGTGCTGAATAGTTTATGCGAGGCCTGAGGCGAAGGCAAACCCGTACATGTGTATACGTGGGGTTTCTGTCGGTGTCATTGTTTGTATTTGTGCACGTGTGTTCATTTGAACACACGTTTTGACAAGGCCACGGCTAACCCACATCTGGCTCCCTGTCCCTGCCGGCCCCCGCTGCTCGCCGCGAGAGACAAGGCCGCCACAGATCAGCTGGTTCACATCACTGTGGCCCCCGTGGTCACTGTCTGCACCGCCTCATGCTATCAGCATGTAAAGGTGACTTTTTTCATAATGTAATAATTTCATCATCGCGTGAAGGCAATGTGCTCTCCTTAAGTTCTGGTCCTGATCAGACACATTATCTCTCTGCGCTGAGTGGCTATAAATAGGGCAGCTATAAAAGTGATCCTATTTATAGTCTTAGTGTTGTGGAGTTAGAGAGACCCTGCTGGCAATCACAGAGACATGTGAGATGGGAGATTCTCCATGTAGTTAAAAAGGGTTCCCATGTTTTATATATGAAATTGATTCTTTAAGTTATCTGTTTCAGAGGTGTACAGCTTCTCACTTCTGAGAGCATCAATCCGATTATCAATGGGAAGTCTTGCTTCCATTTCATTGCTGCAGATTTTTGGCAGTGTCTAGTAGGATTTCTGTGAGTCTAATAGAATGACTGTGTGCATGATTAGATTATGAGAGGTTGCCTAAAAGGCCTTGATGACTCTTAGGCTTCAAAAGTTCTATTATTTTCACAGGGAGTCTGCGCAACTGTCTGGCTAGCTACTGCTTCTAGAAATCCCATATGTTTTTTTTAGAGGAGACTTTCCACATTTAGCTTTTGATGGAGGATCCTAAATGTTAAAGGGTGCCTTCGTAGTAACCCACAGTAGGGGTGTCCAAATTCACGGGCTGCATCCTCCTGAGGACGCGGCCTTCGTGAGTTGGGTACTCATCAGGTCGGGAAGGCTGCAAGTCAGCAGCTGTGAAACTGGACAGTGTAGTCTTCAGACAGGTATTTTTGTTTTCGTTTAAAAAAGAAATCCTGTCCACACATGCAGTTTTGGAAAGATATCTATGTCAACATGTAAACGCTAAAAACTGAGTTTTCCAAAATGTCCACCCTGGCAGGAGTTTTTAAAAGTCTCAGTTTTCAGTGACCCAAAACGCCGTGTACGTGTGGACGTAGCCGTCTGCTCCTTGCTATCATATAACAGCACACTGGAGTAAATTCTCCATCATCTCACACATCTGTTCAATCAGTTTTCTGTTTGATGTTTATTCAGCTGTAATCTCAGCCAAGCCGATTTACTCAGGAAAAAATAAAACACTGAAAAAAGCCAAACAAAACATGTTTAAGTTATCTAAGTCACTTATATATCATATTTAACCCGAGTAGCGAAAGACCGCGGGGGGATGCGCCAGCTCTAGTGAGCCGGCTAGCTATCGAGCTGGTGGGGAACAGGCGTCTCCGAAACTGTCAGAGCACGCAAATATGTGATGTCTTGATAAACCGAACAGATATTTGAAGTTTACACAGCTACAACTGCGCCTGAAAATATCTTAAAAGTTTATTTTGTGACCCAGAAAGAGTAATATTAAAACTAAGCGCCATTGTTGGAAACTGGAATCGGCTGGGCCGTGCTATGAATTGTGGGATATGGTGGGCCACGAAGGATACACCCGACCCATGCTCATTATCTGGGGAAATGAGGACGCATTTTTCGGCCGCATTCTGAGGAGTCTACGAATTTGGACAGCCTACGCCGCGACGCTGTGTCGTAATGGCCTACAAATGCGGCCTCGGGAGGATGCAGCCCATGAATTCGGACACCCCCTAGTGTCTCACGTGATAGGTTTCTTTTTGCGTTCTGATTGGCAGAGGAGTTCTGAAAGGAAGTGAGGCATGTGGGGCTGTGCCAGTTCTCTTCAGGAGATTGAGCCGTGGCGAAGGATTTGTGGTGTTTGTCATTTCATAAGGTGATCATTTCGAGATGCTTGCGCTTTGTCTTTGACATATGTTGAGAGCTAAAGCATCTTCAGGTGGTAAACCTATCAGTTTTTAACATATAGTTTTATTTGTGTTTCACGGTGACCCTTGACAAGAATGTTCCTTGCTTTAGCTTTTGTTACCGTTAGTCTGCTTGGCCATGTGTGACTATCCTTTGAGGGAAAACTAACTTCCTTTATTATTGTTAACACATTTTCTTTGGTTCTTTGTCACTTCCCTTTCACATCCTATTGGAGGTGATGCATAACTCCAGTTCTTAGTACTACTGATACCTGGCCTGTAACAGCTGTGGTTTTTTTGAGGCGGTGCTTCTTGCTACGTTACTGGTTAAATGCAAGAAATGTGACCTTTGGCACTGTTGAGGAGGGAAATGCAGTTCTTATTAAGTCATGGAGTTTTTTTTTTCTCACTAGCCATAATTTGTCTTATTAGGTGAAAATGTATTTCCTCCATCAATCTTAATATGATGGAGGAAATATGTGATACCAAGACAGGACTCCAACTCTTCTGGTTTATGGTCATTTGGGCCAAGCCTGGACTCGCTTACTGCAATGGTAAATGTGTGCACCCGAGGAACAACAGCACATCTGACATTTGGCTCATAAAAGTCTACCTGGTGCTAGCTTGAGATGGTCTTGACTCACAGTAAGTGAGTCAAGACCATCAATCAAAGCTTTATCATTCTCACTAAAAAAAAAAAGTCTGATATCCCAGAACACAGTGTGTTATCTTTATTAATATATCAGTTATTGAAAGAGCTTGTGGGTAACTGTAGTTACGTGTACAATGATTTCCTATATTCAGAAGGTATTACAGTTGGTGATGAAGGGTTCAGGCTTTAGAGAAATTTAGGAAGAATCCAAATTTAACAAATCATTTTTGTTACCAGTGGGGGGTTTTTTTTTGGTTTTTTTTTTACAAAGGTCAGTTGGAAAAGTGATTCTGAAGGCTCCTCTGAAATACGTTAGTTCCCCTTCACACCTGTGCTCCCAGCCATGGTGGCTGACCCCCGGGGAAGCAGCAGGCTCAGGCATGTAATCAATGAACACACAGCAGAGTGAACACGAGGAGCATGTCCTCACCTGAGAGGACGTCTCGTCCTGTGTCTTTCCATAGTGATTATGTTTTTATCTGTGTGGTTAGGTGACTCATGTATCTCAAGCTAAGTCAAGGTTAGGCTTATGCATTGTTGGAAGTATGTGACAAAAGGGAGATGGATCTGACAACACACACTCACGGACACAGACTGTATATAAAAGATGTCACTATCACGTCACCCATTGGTTAGCGGAGTTCCAAGCCGAGAGTTTTCAGCATCACCCATTGTCGCTGTTTTTGTTTATTGAGACTAAGAGATGGATCTTACTCTCATATTTTAGGAATAAGTCAATCATAAGCCACACCCCTAAAACACGCCCGCTTTTACTCTCCTTTGCGCCTCTTTCTGACTCTAAATTTGAACTTGCTGCAGTCAATAAGCCTTGAATCTAATTTCCCGAAGTCATCAAGAAAATATTTACTGTAATGTTCTTGTTTTAAACATGTCCAAAGTCTCGTGTTATGTCACAGAGATGGGATGTCCCCAGCATGGTCATCTCAGGCACAAAGAAGCTCCAAGGTAAAAATAGGGAGCTGGCGAGGAGCATAATAGGTCCCCATTGATTAATTCAGATTAAAATCCACAATAGTTGCAGTTTGGTAGCTAATAGTAGCACGTGCATTCAGAAAACTGCCATTGATGTTATGAATGTGTGCGGATAAACATGAAGAGAAGGGGGACGAGAGCCTTCTCAGCTGAGCTCATGATTTAGGCTGAACACAGATTTATTTTTATATCACGAGCCGCGTCACGCAGCTTTAATGGTGCACGTCTGCTGAATGCGTGGAAATGATAGAAAAAGGCTGATGAAACTGTATCTCTAAGAACAGGAACAGCTGGTGCACTAACACCCGCTGACACTCAGCGCTTGACGCTGCTGCGTTACCATGACAACCTGCTGCGCGCCCTCTGTTTCTGACAGCTGTTCCCATTGGGCCCATGCTTTGCTCAGCCCCTAGACTCACATTGGCAGGATGAATAGCTTCTTGGGGTCAGAGGTCATGTTTATGACGTTGCTGCCATGGAAGCGTCATGTTGGTTTTTCATCTGATATACAGCTTAGGGTTTAATTTTGGAAAATGTCCATTCATCTTTTCTTTTCTTTTTTTTTTTTTTTTTTTTTTCATTTTATTTTTTTTTTTTTTTTTTTTACATAAAT
>VUQR01004000.1:51399-72660 GCA_015108515.1 Hemichromis elongatus
TGATTTTAAAAAAATAAACCACATGTGGCATAAACTCTTATCACACACACACACCTAAACACGCACACACACACACACACACATTGGTTTCCCAATAAATTGTCCCACAGTAGACACAGCAGCTCAGTGTTTGAAGATAAATGGTGGCAGAAAGGGATTCATAGTGACAAACACCAAAGTGTCAGCTAGCCAGCAGATATTATACATTTAGTTTTGCTGGATTATGTTATTATTATTATTGTACAATAATTGCATTCATTATTATATGGTCTTTACCTTACAATTTAACTCTTGTGATCAAGTTATTAAAGTGGGTCGATCCATTTGTTTTATTATTTTTGTTTTCGACGCATAGCCACAATTTTGTTGTACATGTACAATGACAGTAAAGGGTTGTTCTATTCTGTTTGTGGGAGTTATGGAGTGTAACTCAGCTCTAACTGGGTGAAGGGCAGTCCATCACGGGGACAGGCAACCACACTTAGATTCACACCTTTGGCCAAAAAATAAATTAAAAAATCACCAGTTAATACTTTCTCCACTAGAGTATTATTTCAAACTTTTTTTGAACCAGTTACTCATGATTCATACATATATTAGTGATATGTTTTTATAAAAAGAAACAACAGAAGGTTACCTTTTTTTAACCGTATAATGTGAAAACATGGATTTCTGGAATATTCAGTCAGTGGTGGGAATATTGTTAGCCTAACATGCATGTCACGAGAACCAGAAAGCAACTGATGCAAAAAGGCTGAGCAGCAGGTTTGATCCAAGAGCATTGTTGCAGTTAAGTGACCGTGCTGTACCGCCACTGTCCCACCCTGGATGGTTTCTTCTTATTCTTCTGTCATATATACACAGTTACTATATCAGATGGTGTAGTTCATAAAGCTGTATTTGAACTGTGCTCTGAAAAGTTTGGGTGAAATTTTCTTATTTTATTTTGCAAAAATATAATGAATGAAATGAAACATTCATTATATTTTTGCAAAAAGTGATTAAAAAAAAAAAAGATAAGACAGGTTTGTGCATTGCCATTAGGATCCAAGTATAAATATGAAGATAATAAAATTCAATTCATCTCCGTTGTTGATGCACTCTATTAACAAATTACCACAGCATTGCTGGTGTTAAACCTTTGATGTGTGGGTATTCCCTAGGAGCCAAACGCTTAGGTTTTAGAGAGTTGTATCGGTTATTGGCTGTATGATGATCCTTAGTATGGTCATCTCAGGCACACAGCTCTGACTGTGAGTATACACTTGACACCTGGGCATAAAGCTGCCTCAAAGACAGAAAAGCTAAAAGCTTTTTTCAGACAGTGGCTCCATGAAGGCCCAGTAAAGTACAGGATGCTCTTGTTTGGAGGCTTTTATGTTGTCTCTAACTGGTTCAAAGGAAATGGCAACGTGAGTCCACACAAGAGGAAACCAAAACAGACAGATACCAAAGAACGCTGATGTGAATTGGAAGGATGAGGAGGAGAGCTGCTGAAAGTGGGTCAGGTGGATGCTCATGTGCACCTCTTAAACAGATGATTTTTCCATATCAGTGAGTTACCTTCAGGACAGTGAGAGGGACTCGGTCAGCCTTTAGCTGAGTGAAGCCTCTATCACTCACATGCTCTGTTTGTCTTAACCAATAAGACCTACAAAGAGTTGTTAATAAAGAGCTGATCTGCCCCAATTGATGCCACCAAACTGTGGCATCAACATTTATCCTCTCAAGTGTTCTCAGTGGACTTTTCTGGTTAGCAGCACTAAAGTCGCTCAAGTTATTTAGACTTTTTTTCCTGATTTCTCCATCGACCATGGGCCACCAAAAAGTTCTGAGCTCTTTTCTCTCCCTTCCTGCAGGCTTTTGCCAAAAACATCACCGAAATTATTCTCCCTGCCCACGTACCTCAAACTGAAGTTACTCAAAGGATTTTAAAATCCCCGTCTGATGTTTTCTTACTGTTGTTTTACTCCTGCATTAAAACAATGACCATAAATCTCCCAGGCTCCTCTGTCTTGATGTAGAGCCAGTTAGCTTTCCTACTTGATCCGACCATCTGTCAGTGTTAATGAGTGCTGGGGTACATGGACACTCTCTCGTTTCTCTGTTCAACTTAGCCAGTCTTGGACAGGCCAAGTTGAAGAGTAATGATAATAATTAAAAGTTTGATTATTAATGTTTTTAGCCGTTACTGCTGAATGGCATTACTTTAATCTTGCATGTAAGTTAAAGGACACACACTAAACTATATTTATTTATCTTATACTGGGATGTGGTGCAGGTACTCAGGTCATCCTCTGTCTGACACATATGGTTATAGCTCCTCCCCCTTTAACTTGACAAAGCAAAATAGACAACAGTTTTGTCACAGCTAGCAGGTGAAGGACCCAAACAGATTTAGAAGACACGCTGTTGTAGCTGTTTGCAAAGTCCAAGAAACACATGGAAAAGTAAAGCAAAACTAAATCCACACAGACTCAAAGGGATGGAACGCACACAGGGAATGATCACAGGCTAAATCATTTCTATGTTACGTCTGACGCTTAAGCCCCGAGGCCTGTGTCAAGAAAAGTGTGCGTGCCAAAGAAAAAGCCTGTGCCAACACCTGTATTGTTCTTCAGAATACCACGTGACCAAAGATAAACGAGGCATTATTTCCCTGAAATGACGCGACAGCCCCACTATGTGATTCGAGCTGTTGAAAAGACCCGGGAATTTTTTTTTTGTGTGATCTGGGTTTGAGGTGATTATGTTGATCATCACCAGCTTGCAACATGATTATGGAGCCTGCAATGAGGTGAAACATATCAGCATTTTGACATGAAATCTCCCACTGATAACACACGTCTTCTCAAATCAGTCTGAGATTGGATGGTTAGTTGGAGGTGTAAGTTGGTGTATTTTAAACGGGACCCCAAACGAGCATTCTGCAACTGATACGTCATTACGTTTGTAGATCCAATGGTGTGTAGCCTACATGTATCATCACAGCATGGCTGCTGCACATCACATGACCAGCAGATGTCACTAATTCAAAATAAGTTGTTAAACTGCACTTTGTGTGTTCTGCCTTTTGGTGAAGCAAAGTCTGATCTTTGGCTGCAAAGATCCGACACATTCACGGGTCTCTATCACACCATCACTACAGCGAAGAGACGCTAAGAAAAGGACCGAAGGGGAAACAGTACTATTTAAAGTCATGAGGGTAATTATTCAGAAAGTTGACACGGGGGGGGGGATGAGACACAGCTAACGACAATCAAAGACAATACCAGAGGAGGTAAACTCATCACAAGACAGTAGAGATAAATGACTGTTAAAATTAAACAGGAAGCAACTCAACAGATAATCACCAACAGAAACACTTGACAAGATACAGGATGACATAGGGAAGGCAAAACTAAGGCTACGTTCACACTGCAGGCGAAAGCGCATCAAATCCGACTTTTTTGCCCCTACACGACCCATATCCGATTAGGGTATGGCAGTGTGAACGACACAAATCCGATATTTTCAAATCCAATCTGGGTCACTTTCGTATGTGGTACTGAATCCGATACATATCCGATGTTTTAGAAAGTGACTGCTGTTTGAACGGTCGTGTCGCATTAAATCCATCTTTTACGTCACTGACACAAGACAGACGCTGATTATCAGCGCCGGAGAAGACAAACGAGAAAGCCAAACTGGAAACGGAGCGAGTCAATGGACAGAAACTGAAGTTTTGGACTTGATTAGCACACGGGGAGACAATTCTATTCAAGCTAAACTTGAAGGGTTGTATCGTAACCGGCCTGTGTTCACCATTTTTACTTCCGTAAACAGAGCGCGTTGTGTGTGACGTCTTCTTTTGCGCACGCGGGCCGCTTAGAGGGCCGTAAACGTTCACACTAGAGCACGTTTGCTGTCACATTTTATTTGTAGTGTGAACAAATACACAGAAAAAAACGGATTTGATCAAAAAATCGGAATTGAGCATTAAGACCTGCAGTGTGAACGTAGCCTAATAAATCAAAATGTAAGAAATTCAATTAAAAATTATATCTAACAGAAACTAAATACTAAAATATAAGAGCTTTGGAGCTGCAACAGGAAGTCTAAATGTGTTTTAAGTAAGCGATTTCAGATATTATTTCAGTAAATTAGGTGACTACGTTTTTATAGATGGCAAAATGGAATTGTTAGCTTTTTAAAACTAAACTGACAGTAAAGGAAGCCTTTGGCAGGCCCTGGCATATAAAACAGAAATGGGACATTAAACCCATTAGTTATGTTTGAATTAAAACAGATCCAGTCTTTAATGGCATCACTGAGTCATCTCTCTAAGAGTTTTTTGTAGCTTGGAATCAACCTGCACAATTACATTTAACATCATTTAGACCAAATGACTAATTCCTTCCTCTCGAACTCTTTCTCCCTGCAGGTGACTGGGACTGTCATCCTCTAGATCCTGCAGTGTGGCATGTAAGTTTCAGCAGTCTGGTTGTTCCTGTACCTCTGCTCCCTGCACCTTCCTCACATAGCTGCACTCACATTAAGCCTAATGTTGCATGTGACTTATACGGGTGCAGGTTATCATAGTTGACTGTTATCATAGTTATCACATATGATCAAATTACCAGTATTTACAGGTGATTATGTGCTTTGTAAACATCCTCATGTCTTTTGTCCCTTTAGCATCCTGTTTCATGGCAGCCATCCAAAGAGGGTGACCACCTCATTGGGTGCATCACTCTGAGCAAGAGGTCAGCCATGCCCCGTGAGGCAGGCTCTCTCTTGGGACTAAAAGTAAGCAGGGATTCATTCACATTAAGATCCGTCCTCACAGACACCGGAGGCGGTGTTGGAGAACGGAGCCCGAGTGACATCTGATCTTATCGTACGTCTGTCTTGTCTTTGTGTGCAGGTGGTAGGGGGGAAGATGACGGCGACGGGGAGACTTGGGGCCTTCATCACCAAAGTTAAAAAAGGGAGTCTGGCGGATGTCGTGGGACACCTACGTGCAGGTGCGAAAAACAGAACATGTTGTTCCTTTGCAGATTCTGCAGACAATAATGCTTTCATCAGGAAATGCATGTGAGATTAACCTTTGCAGAGACAGTATGTAGCTGTCATCTTTGCAGGCATGAGTAGCGTACTTGTCATTTAAATTGTTAAATGCTAAAAGAAATAAAAATTAGAATATGCAGATTATGGTGGCCTACAAAATAATAATAATAATGGTGTTTTTATTGGTGTAATGTCTTTGTGAGCTGGCACTTAAACTTAAGCAATTAACAAGCCTGCTTAGGCTGCATTCACATTATACCGGACTTTTACTGGAGTGATATTTTAATGACTTTGGTTTTGCCAGTTTTACATTAATAAATAACATTCAAAGCACTTAAAAAAAGGAATGTGAACAAAAGCAAGCAACCACAGTCAGCTGTTGAAATTAAAGTGAGATTAGAGCATATATAATGAAGCACAGAACGTGTTAACAGGCAATGTGTGCAGTTCTGCAGTAAAACAGTCATCATTCATGCTACATTTTGCTTACTGGACCACACAGTGTCAGGATTTGAATAACAGAGTAATGTATGGAGCGCTGAGGTCACGGGACTACTTGTGACTGTAAATTTTGACTGTACAGCCTCTTGTTAATGTAACATTTGAGCCCGTGTAAGACAAAGCTAATATTTAGAATAAGGTCCATGCAGCACCTCCCAGTGGCTCAGCTGCTACTGGAAGTATTAACCCAGGGCCTTATTTATACTTAAACACAGTGTTAAAATCATTTCTGAGGGTGCCTGAGCAGAAAACAAATAGCATTTAAGGAGATTCTGATAACCGCGTTTTTAATTTACAGGTCATAAATTATCATAAATCACCTAAAAGGCTTCCTTAGAATGTGGGTTTCGTCAGGAAAAAAATGTGGATCCAACCAGAAAACCCAGGCAGCATCGACCTTTATGCTGAGCTAAATAGTGGGTTGACATACCAAAAAAATGGAGTCAGATGAAAAGACAGAAATGTGGCTCATCAAGTGCAAAAAAGTCATTCCTGTCTCTGAAAACCCTCAGAAGGTGTTATTTTTCTCTAATTTGACAACTTGGATCTTTCCATGATAATTCATGAAAGATGCAGGTGGCAATAAGTCACATCAATGTGCTGGACAACCACTTATTTTAAGTCTGGAGATTGAAGAGTTTCCACATTAAAGTCACATTATATAAAATGTTTTTCTTCATTAAAGTCAGAAATGAGGATGAAACGGGTTGTAATTAATCGTGTGATTGACAAGCTGCGCAGCGCCGTGCAGCCCCCCCCCTCGTTTTCTCCATCAGATCCACCCCTCGGTCACTTTGCTTACCAAAGGGTAATGTCATGGTGACAATGTCCATTTTCTTAATACAGTCTTTAAACATCATTATCATTATCATGTGTCTGTATGGAGCACCCAGCAGAAAAGCACTTAACTGCACAGTGAGGACATTTCATTTTTTTAGTTTGACTTTAAGAAGTAATAATCTTGTTTTCAGGTGACGAGGTGTTGCAGTGGAACGGGAAGTCGTTGCCAGGAGCAACCAAGAAAGAAGTGTACAACATCATTCTCGAATCCAAGGCTGAGCCTCAAGTGGAGATTGTTGTTTCGAGACCTATAGGGTGAGTTCAGTGTTATTAATGTGTACTGATTATTGTTAAAGTATACGGCTTTGATTTGCTTTCTGACCGACCTTTGATGTGTCTCCTTTATCTAAAAGCTCTGTGAACCGAATTATGTCCAAACACTTCTTGAGAAAAGTGTATAGAGCACATCAGTAAGTAGAGTTGCTGAAATGGGTGGAGCCCCTTCCTAATGTGTCTTCCCTGAATTCATTCAGATCCAAGAAAGACATCCCCTTTCTTCCACCTGTTCTTCAGTCCTTGGCCACCTGCTGTCTTTCCCAAACTGTTATTATGATTGACTGTTTTTCTTCTTCTACTGTGTTAGAGACTGTTTGTTGTTTAGAGACATATAACAGCTGAATGAAATATAGTAAGAGAAGATTTGACTCTTTAACTTTTTACAGAGACATCCCAAGAATCCCAGAGTCCTCCCACCCTCCTCTAGAATCTAGTAAGTTTTTATATCACCAGCTTAACATGCTTTATATTTTAAAATGTGCTTTCATTTAATTTTTTTCCCCTATTATTCATTCTGTTGACCCCTCAGCAGGCTCCAGCTCCTTTGAGTCCCAGAAGATGGACCGTCCATCTATATCCGTGATGTCCCCCACGAGTCCCAGCACTCTGAGAGACCTTCCTCTGGTTCTGCCTGGACAGCTCTCTGTGAGTATCAGGAACAGAACACGACGAGGTTCATCTGACTGGATAGAGATTCGAAAGGATGCTAACTGCCTTTATGCATTGTTACAGGTGAAGCTGTGGTATGACAAAGTGGGCCATCAGCTGATTGTCAATGTCCTTCAAGCCATAGACCTGCCACCACGACCAGACGGACGACCTCGAAACCCCTATGTCAAGATGTACTTCCTGCCTGATAGGAGGTCAGCTCATTGGGTTCATTTTTCCTTATTGTGCATCTCCCAAGTATTTCTTCATCTGTAGTTTTAAAGGTTAAAAAAAACAACAACATACTGCTCTCCTCCTTGCACGTTGAATCAATTCATGATTTGTTCACTCTTCCAGTGACAAGAGTAAACGACGGACTAAAACGGTGAAAAAGAGCGCCGAGCCCAAGTGGAACCAGACCTTTATTTATTCCCACGTTCACCGGCGAGACTTCAGAGAGCGCATGCTGGAGATCACCGTGTGGGACCAGCCTCGAGTCCAGGAGGAGGAGAGTGAATTCCTGGGCGAGGTGCGTGACAACCACTGTCCAATCACCTGCAGGCAAAGCCATTTTATGGGTTGAACTGTAAAACTTTCACTAGACAAATCCAATTCCCTAAATCCACATTTTAACCTTAACAGAACATAGGAAACATGTGCATTGTTCAATTTTTGAAATTAAAAAAATAAGGTGGAGAACAACTGAGGAGGCCAGTTGTTGGATCTGCTGGACTTTAAGAAGAGGAATGTTGTCCCGTTTTGGACTAATAGAAGATTCCAACTGCTTAACAGTCCTGGTTCTTCTTTGTGGCATCTTTGGTTTCATGATGCTCCAGATGTTTTAAGTTGGTAAATGGTGTGAACCACAGGTAGGCCACTTCACCACCCAAACTCTTCTTCATCTATCTGCAGTATCTATGCTGTTGAAGTAGATCAGAATCAGAATCAGAAAGGGTTTTATTGCCAAGTGTTGAGCAGGTTTACAACATTAGGAAATTGCTGCGGTAATCAGTGCAAACATACTGTCACATAATCACTTAAATAAACATAAAAATTAAAATTAAAAAGTGCTAAGTAGATAGATATATACACGAGTGCAGGTGGTGGTCAGTGCCAAACATGGAATGATGTAGTGAACACAGTGTGGGGTCATGTGTTAGTGGTGGGAACAGTTTATCATTATCTCGATGAAATATGGAAGGTCTTCCATGAAATAGATGTCCTATAGAGGGAAGCATACATTGTTCTTAAACATGTATATACCACTGAGCATTGATGTTGTCTTTCCAAGTCCACATGCACCCCCATACAATCAGAGATGCAGGTGTTTGAAGTCTTCTTTAGTGCAGAGGATGCGGTGCACATGTTCGACAGCATTTGGAATCAGGTTTGTGATCTATATGCAGTGTGGTGAACAGCTATATAGTCTCTATAGGCTCGTCTTGTTTATGTGAACCTTTTATCTGTTTATTATTGTTTAATCTGCATTTATAGATGACAAATAGTGAACTGTGTTCACAGACAGTGATTTCTGGAATTGTTCCTGAGCCTTTGCACTGATTCCATCACAGAATCACGTCTGTTTCTAATGCAGCGCTCCCTCAGGGTCCCAGGATCACAGGCATCCAGTCTTGATTTTCCATCTTTTCATGTGCACACGGCGGTTTCTCCACATTCTCTTGACTCTTTTGATGATATTATGTGCCGTATATCATTTTACACTGAGGAACTTGAATTGGGTTTTTTTTTTTCAGATTGATGAACCTCTGTACTTCTATAAGATACATCTATAGTCATGTTACTTAGCTGTTACCGTTTAACCTAATTAGTTCAAAAATGTTCCTGCCCTCACATTTCTGGCATTTTGTTACCTCGTCCCAACTTTTGGGGGGATGTCTAGCTGCCATTAAATTCAAAATGAGCTAATATCCTATTAAATCATTATTTATCTTGTAAGCTTCTTAGTTAAAAAAAAAAAAGTTAGCTCCTCCCCTCTTAAGCTCCTCCTCTCTTGGCTGTTTACTAGACTTTCGTCTAATTGGCCAATTGTCATAAATAGAAGGTCTAAACAGCCGGTGTGTTGATACATTTTCTGTCTTTACAGCCAAAGCTGTTCCTGAATAGGGGATTAGGGATATGTGGTCCCATTGACGTCATTCAGAACCAGGAGTATTGATGATTTATGTCACAAGTTTCAGATAATATAATTACATAAATAATTCTGCCAGATCCCACATGTTTCCCAATTTCCCATAAATGGAAATCTTGGGATTTTTACTATGTTTAAAAATTAAAGACACTTAAAAGCGGGGGCTCCTTGTTGCTTTAAGGGACCAGAAGATAAGTGAATGAGGGATTATGAGATGATTGCATAAGATGAAGATAACAGCAAGCAACCATAATTTATCCATAAAGCATTTTTTATATACAAGAGTCACAAAACAGAAATACAAACTTAAAGAAAACTGTAGATAAAACAGAAGAATAGAAGTTTTTTATAGTTTTTAAATTAAGTGGTGAAAAACATGTTTCTCAAATACCCGTCTACGGAGCGGATAACAGGGCAACCGTCAGAGACGCCCATCACCCAAAATAAGGGTGATGGGCATATGACATATGAGTTCATTTCTTGTATATATACTGAATAGGATTGTCTAAAGCTTCATTCTCTAAGCGGATGAAACTGATTTTCTTTCAGATGTCTTCACATGTGTGAAGATTTCTTTGTGCTAATAAAACAGAGCGGTCAGGAACCCCTGAAGTAAAGGCTTCAAAGATCGTGTGTGGAAAAAGGCCTCCATAGCAGAACACCTGCTCTGTTTTTCTCACGTGCCACCTCCCTTCCTGTCCCCTCTCAGATCCTCATAGAGTTGGAGACGGCCTTGCTAGACGACATTCCTCACTGGTACAAGCTCCAGACACACGACGTGTCCTCTATACCCCTGCCCCAGCCCTCGCCATACCTCCCACGGAGACACGTCCATGGAGACAGCCCCAGCAAGAAACTACAGAGTATGTGTGGTCGTTTATTCACAGGCTGTGTGTCCTTGAACCAACGGTGTTTGAGCGTGGTGGCTAACATTTCCTGTTCTGAGCTTTCTCCAGTCTCTCTAAGCGTGGGAGACTCTCTCAAACTTACCCTGTCTTGTGTGTGTGTGTGTGTGTTTTGCGTGTGCGTTTGTATGTGTGCAGGGTCTCATCGCATCATTGATACAGAGTTTGATGATGGTTTGATAGTAGTGACTAAAGGTGGGTGGGGGTCATGGTTATTGAGCGTTTCCTTGTAGTAGCCTGTAGGTACCCAGCACTGCGTGAGAGAGCATCCTCGTGCATCCTCCCGTCATGTCCTTTGGAAACCTTTTGGATCTGCTTCTATAAATTTCCCTTAATTTCTACCCAAATTATAATAATTAATTCAAGCTGAATCAGCAAAAGCACCCTAAAGTATTTTGCAAATCATCACATTTCTTACTGAGGTGCAGAATCTGAATTTTTGCGCGAGGCTGCATGAGCATTTTCTCCTCTTTTGCTGGGTCTTAGAAACACCGACGCACTGAGTGCATGCTGCACTGCAGAGCTGCAGTAGTTCACTGCCATTCCACTACGTCTCCTGCCATCCTGCATGCATCTATTCCTGTTCCTTTCTTCACTTAAAGCACACTGAACACAGACGGTAGAAGACATTTTAGCTACAGCTGCTTTGCTGGCTGCCTGTTTCTGCTCTCGCTTCGGTTCCAGTGTGCGTTGATTTAGACATTATCACAATTTTTTTTTTTGGTGGCGTTTACCACAAGTATGATCATGATACTATTTGAACATTCCTATAATTTTCTTTTCTTTTCAGTTATTTTTTTTTTGCCTCAAATAACAGAAATACAAGCTGTGTTACTACAATACCCACAATTCTCAGTCACAGCTTAAACTGTGCACCACAGGGGTAAATTCATTCACTCAACCATTCATTCATTGGCCAAAAAAGTGTCAAATTTAGTTGCAGTGCAAGTGTCTACCTTACAATACATTGCTCCTTGAGTCAGTTTTTATGCATAGGTTTTTTTGTACTCATCCAACCGGTGATGTTTGCTGTGTATTCTTTGAAGCTCCCTAACTGTCTGCCGCTTTTAATGATCCATACAACACATGATTGAGACCTTCGCCTCACTTCACTTTGCACAGTTCTGTTTCACATGCTGCCGTTCATATTTAAAGCTGCAGTTGGCAGACGTCTAGAAAGACCAAACCCCGCCCCCCAAAAAACACCAAGTCAGTGTCTCAGTGTGTCTGCAGAGCACAAGTGGGTGTTCATCAACCATCAGAGAAGGAGGAGCAAAGTGGCCACTGGCCTTTGTTCTCTACACTCCTGTCCCAGAATCCTTTCAGATTCCTGTAAACCATTTTCAGTAATTCCCACGTACGGTTAACTCAAAGTAAAGTTTGCAGTTTTACACGCTTGCATTGGTGGCCAAGAGTATTTTTCTGTATCATTAACCAGTAATGTAACTTTTAAATCATAGTATGTCACCTTTATAAACATTTCACATGTCACGTGTTTCCAAGTATGAAGAGGTCATAACCCTATAGACCCCCTCGTTTCCACCCATGTTAGCTAGAACTGGCCCCACCCCCTTCTGTGGTATAAGAAAAATGAGCGGATGACTGAGGAGATCACACTAAATTGGGAGCAATGTCTTGGCACGCCACTCAACCATTCCATATATAGTTAGATTTGGGTTAGAAGCAACGCCACGGATTTCTGCGAGCAACGTTAATGGTTGAGGAATGTCAGCACTGCCCCCTCTTTCCTATAACTGTCCTAACCCCACCCCATCAGACAAGCTTCAATATATATAGGCTCTACATATGCTCTAGCCCGCCATCCATGCTACCTCCAGAACCAACTACATCAAAACTATTAGATATAACAGAAAATTGAACATAACATCTTATAAATCCAAGGAGCAATGAGAGGCGCTGAATACAGTTTGCCATTGCTCCCTGGTGATGGTTAATGTTTGCTTCTGAGATGAGATGTGTTTTAGTTCCTTAAATGTTCCTTTTTTGGGCTGTTTTGCAGTGCACATAGTTGCTGTCGGTGGAATAGCAACTTTTAATTAAGAAATATCTGCCAATGAGTTTCCACCATCTAAAGGGAGGTTCGCATGAATTTGTAGAAAGGCTGCTTACATTGGCTTTTCTCTGACCTGTGATTGGCCAGAGTCTCCTATCACAAAGCCAGGAGGAGGAAGAGAAGCGTAGATTTCTCTTAGACAACAGATGTTTTTTTCCCCGGAAGACTCAAACATTACTAAGCATCCCAGCTTTAAATGAGGCTAATGCTCTGTTACTGCATTTTTTCTGTATCATGTGACACACTACAGCTTTATAGGCTTGTAACTGTAAATGTCTGCTCTGTCATCTCATCAGCGACATCATGGGATTAAAACAAGCTGAGCTCAGGTCTGACAGACACATTTGCAGAAACAGTCACATGACCAGCTACACTGTGTTTGCGAGCTGCTTATTTGCCTGTAAAACATCCAGATGTGATGTTTTACAGTCTGTAGGTGAATGGCACCTGTAATGGTAGCGAGTAGTACATTACTCACAACTGGTGCATCCTTACCTAAGGACACAATTAACGCCTGGATGTGTGTGAGTGTGTGTATCCCTCCTGTGTGTATGCTATATCTGTGTGAATCTTGAAACATGTGTTTTGCTTGTTTTGCACATGTTTGTGTGTCCACACTGGATCTGGGTGCGGGTGCAGGTGCAGAGCGTAACTCCAGGGAGAGAGAGCGGGGCAGCACGTTGGCTGTGCCGGAGCAGCAGCGTCCCGTCCAGCACCGCTCGCGCTCGGTGTCTCCTCACAGAGAGGACTCGTGCAGAGCTCGGTCTCGGCCTGCGCACGTGCCCATGCAAAGGTGAGCTACACCCGGGAGCTTTACCTGCTGAACGTTGAGTGACGATTTAGCAGGTGGGGGAAACCTAAAGTAAAGCTTGGCGTTGCTTGTTAATTTGTGGACTGCGCCTGTGAGGATTACTGCTTAACAGTCTGCTGCTGATCGTTCTGGAGTTTTTCCTTCCTAATGACTGATTGTTGGTGCTTTCTCTCTGTTATTGTAGGGTCTTTATCTTACACTCTAAAGCACCTTTAGCTAACTGTTGTTGTTATTTGGTGATTTATAGATAAAGTTAAATTGAATTGAAAATTCTCTTCATGCACACTAAATCGTCTGAGATATGATGTTACCAGATTCCCTGCTGGTTCTTTTAGTTACTAAATCAACATAAAATAAAATATAAAAACTTTTATTTTGCATTTTATTGTCACTATGAAATGAAACCCTGGGTTTCATTTTTAAAAAGTGAAACCCAGGGCTCAGCCTGAGGACGGCTGCTGCGTGTAACAAATGATTTAACAGTCAAACTGTAAACAGTAAAGCTGTGTAATGCAGGCAGGGAAGGACCCACAATGCAACGCAAAACTGAAGTGGGAAACTCAAACACACGGGGAAACACGGGGAGACTCACACGGCCACGAGGGAGATCGCGACACAGGATCTAGGGAAGTGAGAACACGCGGGAAACACAGCTGACACAAATTAGCATGACACCGCAGGGGAAGCAAAACTAGACGCACCGAACATGGAGACACGAGACTTTCACAATAAAGCAGGAAACGGAGGAACATGACACAGGAGTGGAGGAAAGGCAGACGAGAGGAAGTGACAGAGCACGAAGGAGAGCGAGGGAGAGAGAGAGAGAGAGGAGACGAGAGACTAGGGACGCATGGATAAACATGACAAGCAGGGGGGAACGTAGAATGAAACACGAGGAGGGGAACAAGACCCAAAAACTCGCACAACATATATAAACACAGACACACGGAGACACACACAGAGGACAAAGACACCAGAGGGAATCTAATAATCAAATGCTAAACACAACAACCTAGGCACTACAGAATAAACTCGAGACTAACAACGTGGACTTAGCCATGAACCATAATACAAAATTACATGAAAATAATATAACACAAAACACTGGGTCAGATGACCCAGGGCCATGGTGTGTCAAAACTAAAACTACAAAACCCTAAAACCTGCCAAACTCAAAAACTCTGGGTCCAAGACTCAGGGACTTTCACAGAAACACTAAACAAATCTAAAAAACAACCGCTAAAACAAAAAACCCACAACAGAGCACTGCTGACAGAAAATCATTAGCTGTGTAAATTTGTGAGTTAATGCTTTTACTTCCTCGTGCACCCTCAATGCTGCAGTTTATCTGAAATGTCAAATCAACATCTCAGAGCTGTGAACCTTCAAACGTTCAGCTGTTCGGTGCACTCGGCTCCGATAGTGACCCGAAGCCACACCAAGGAGCGAGAAATCACTTCGGCCCGAAAGCGTCTTTACTCATTGAATTTTTGGTGATAAATAACCTACAAATAGACTGATTGATTTTGTAATGTATCCTTGTAGCTTGTGTTCAGCACCACAGTTGCCATGGTGATCTAGCCAGGGTAAAACAGATCCACCTTCCTGGTACTGAAAACTCTGACTTTAGGCTCAATATACCCGAGCAGCACATTAATCTGACTTTGCAGCGCAGGCAGCATTTACCAAGAAGGTTTCAATCTCAGTTCTTACCTGTGCTCATTGTGTCTCTGCATCAAATCTTCAGTCAGATCTCATTAGAGTGAGAATAAACACGATAAAGTCACAACTTAATAGTATCATTTTTATCATATTTTATTTCTTCAAATGACTGAACTCACCTTCACATTACATGTAGAAATGACATGTTTTCTTATCATCAGGAGCTTGGATGAGATCCACCAGAACCGCCACCACTCCCACTCCCCCTCCCATTACCACGAGCCCCACTTGGAGCACCAACGCTCAGGTGACTCGGACTACGAGTACTCTGAGGACAGGTAACCTGTTGCTGGAATCTCCTGGGATCTTCAGGATGAGGGGTGGGGCAGTGAAAATCTTTTCTAGTTGACTTTTGTTACGTGTAAAAAGATTGACATCAATGGCTCATTCCCTAACAGCGAAACTGGCCATCATCAAACATGAACTTATGAGGCTTTGACACAATTGTGTGTTTCTAAACGGCTGAATACTGTTTTTGTTTATGTGTGTGTAATGTGATCTTGCCAACCTAATTCCTACTAATACTACTAACAGAGTGAAACTACCCATATGGAAAAGAAATAGAAAAATAAAACTTGTGGCAAATGTTGATGTTTTATGTATATGTAGTATAAAGTTTTAGGGTTCCTTCACACAGAACAGGGCATGTGCTGCACTTGCATCTGTAAGAATACTGCACCTCTGGTCTTCATTGCCTTAATTAAAAAGCTTTAATAGACACGTAGAGCAGCAGGAAGGAACACTTAGAAAGTCTAAGCTGTGTTTGCACATATTGTACGTCCACTCGACTGTTAAAACACACACCTGACATGTGTACGTGGCCGGTGCCACGGTTCTGATTTAGGGTTATGCTTTATTTTCTCATTCTTTACCCTGCTGTCAGTTTTCCTCCTGTCGTATAGCTCGCACAGCACTGGTGTTTGACTTCTGAGTGGACAGTCTTTCATGGTCAGATGGTCTCTTTGCTGTTAAGCAGTCTTTCTGGGAATCCTCGTATGGATCGGTTTCCTTACGCGCGGAGGTGTTTATGAACAAGCTTCTATTTTTGCCTTCTTCTTCCTAGACGTTTTTTGCCACACATGATGAAAGTTTAGGATTAAGGATTTGGATTTTGGAGGATTCCACCACTTTGCTCTGTGAGGATAAATGGGCTTCTGTAGTGGTCCAACTCAAAGTGTGTTTGAATGAGCATTCACTCATTATAACTGAGTGAATTGAGATGCTGGATGCTTCAGTTTCCGATTGCAGCAGTGAAGTTATTGTCTCCTATATATCTTTAAATCTGTTTAGCCATGAAAGTGGCCTTTTTTGAAGTTTCCACGTGCAAAATAATTGTAGGAAATTAAATCAAGTGCACATTAAAAGTTTGCCAGTGTTGATGTTTGCGTAGACACTTATTTACAAAGAGAAATCTCACACTGATCAACTTGTGAAAATACTACTACAACAAAAGTTGTTGAGCCTTTACGACACGTAATACTAAACCCGTTTAAGCTGAAGGCAAGTTAACAGAACACGTGACATCCATGCTTGTTTAGAACATGCCGCTGTTTCTCCCGCTGTGCTGACGATCTGTTCAAACTATGCGGAGCTGATCTACGAGAGCCATTCAACCTTTTATTACGAGTGCTGCACTAAAAGTTCCTGCAGTTCAGGAGAGAACCTCAGTGAGAGGAGTGCAAAACTCGTTATTCAAGCGAAGACACACATTATTTTAGTTTTCACAAACACAGTATCAACAGTGCGCCTGAAAGGAAATGACACACTGTCACGTGTGGAGAAGAAGCAGCTGGTCGCTGTGGCGGCTGCCATATTATGTGCGTCTGCTGCTGCTGATAATGACTCATGGAAACATATTTTACCCCAGTGCAAACACATAGAATATAACACTGCATTTATGTTTGCACAAACTTGCATCAAAAACATGATGCAAATCTCCAGGACATTTCCGTTTCCGAGCTGCAGGCTCCAGATTCATTCTGAACGGTCTCACCAGCGCCCCCTGTGAAACCTGACCACCAGAGAGTGGCAGTTGGTCAGTGTTTTGAGGTTTTTTGGGCTATTCTTGCTACTGCAGCCACCAAATGAGGAAGTTGTAGAGCTTTTCTATTATTAAGCCATCACAGTGCGCAGTGCATAGCCTGCTTTTTCATTGCCGATGCACTTATGGACTCAATATAGAAAGTGCACACAGTAGTTGCGTTGCATGCCACTTTCTCAAGAGTTGTATGTAAAACATAAATATTTACTACAGGAGTGTATGCACACGTCTGTTCTAAGTCTTTTCCATATGGGATTCTCTGCTGTCTAAAGGAGACTTGATTGAATTCTCAGAATTATGATTTCCTGGTTTCTGTCATTCATAACTTCACTTTACCTGTCTGAGTTGCCATCCTCTTCTTTTGTGTTGTTTTTCATTTGTTCACCCATCGTCATGCCAATGACAGTGAGGTCCTGGAGATGCACAGGTCTATCCGGGGCGGGAGTGCCGAGTGCCTGCACACAAACAGGTAAAAAGAAAAAGAGTAGCTCACATCATTTCCATTTTCACTATACTTTAACAACTCCACCTTAACTCTTAAAGTTGGCATTTTTAATGCGAAAGGAACGTGCTGGTTATGTTTATGTCTGTTATTTCGGCTTTTCTGCATCTGCATCAACACAAAAGTGTCACGAGTAGTTTTAGCGCACATAAATTCAGCTGTCTCATAACAACACAACACAGAGTATGAGGGGATTAGAGCCCCGCTCGGCACCTGACCTCAAAGAAGGCAAAGCTTTGTGATTCATTTCTTTTATTTCTTTTGTTTTTTTTGCCTTGGATGTCTTCTCTACATAACAGCAGTTATGGATTGTTTTTCCACTTTTTTCTTGTCTTCCTTTACGCGCATGATCTCCGCTCATACAACCAGGGGCATAGGTAGATACAGCAACACCCTCCCCCCCAAAATGCCCCTGTTAGTAAACGGTATCCATAAAGACATTTACAGGTAAGCTTTTAGCATTAAAGGCAGTCCTGCACACCCATCTCTGTGCCTGTCCAGCTTTCCCAGACATTTGTGGAGTCGGTGGGCCATTTATTCGTGGCAGCGATCTCTCAATGCAATAAATGCCCATATGTCTCCCAGGCCGCTGTGCTGATTGTGCGTGCTGTGGTCGGAGTGTGTGCCAAGTTGCTTTGTCATGGTGCCGCTTCAGTGAGATGTGTTGCTTTCCCATCTGCATTACACAATCTTTTAAATGAGCATACTGTCAGTTTTACATTTGTAGCCCATCAACTACAAATCATAAAAGACACAATTGTAGCAAATGTAGTTTCTAGTAATGCTGCCCGTGAGCCAACTCTGCACACTTTACATGAGCAGTTCCCTCACCTGAACCACGCTGAGTACTTTCAGTCTGGAGATGTTCATGTGTGAAAACAACTTGGGGTTGTTTTGGGTGTGACAGCTGAAACTTTTAGGGCCAAGCATCAATGTAACACCGGTTTAGCCATTTGAGTCGTCCCCTTACTCGATGGTTGGGACTGACTGCAGCCAGCTGAATGTAAAGAATGAAAACAGATTGATGGTATGGATGTTTTTGGCCCTGTGATGCTGTTGGAGGGCACAGTGGGGTTATTTTATTGCTGTTAATGATTCCCATCTGATATATATGCATAATTTATATTAATTTATGATTCCTAGCAAATTATTTGTAAGGCTTATATGTACGGCTTCAGGTCACAGACACCCAGAGTTTACTGACCAGCATTTGGACTGTGACTGCCTTAGACAACATTCTAGGTTTTGAGTGAAATGTCAGTAAACTATTGGCTGCAGTTTTTTTTTTTCATTTCAGGATAATTGGCAGACTTTCCTGAATTTACCGCAACATCAACAGAGAACAAACTGAAATCACTGAACTTTTCATTACTTTCTTTACTTTTACTTAACTGAGAAAGGAGACTGTTGAGATTAAGACTCTTTTGCTAGAGTGTCCTAGACCAAGACAGGCAGCATTAATCCAACTACCTTTTGGATGGATGGAGAAACTGAAGCTCCCAAAGAAAACCCACTTAAATCCTACACAGAAAGTCCCTTCCTGGGTTCGACCCCTTTTAATGGTGCGCCCACTGAACATTTAGATAGCATCTTGACTCAAATGCGGGCTTCCTCCATGCTAATTAGAGTGCTGGCATGCTGTTGACATCGTAAGCACCGGCATTAGCATTCAGTTAAAAAGTGCTGTGGCTAAATGAAGCCAAGATGGGCTGTTAGCCTGTCTGTAGACCCTTAAGGGGCTTACAAACAAAATAAAGTAGAAATGTGGCGAATGGAGATCACTGAACGTCAAGCACTTTTGGTACCATTGTCTGTCTCACAGAGTGGCTGCTTACCAAGTTAAACTGGGGGCAGTGCAGTTTAAGTGCGTACTAGCAAGGTCTTGTTGACTGTTGTGTATGAATATGTATGGTTGCTAATAGTTACGACAGTTAATGACTCCACCGGAGCTCATAATGTCCACTAGTGACCAACTTTGGCTAAAGAGTAGGACAAGCGGTTTTAGTTTTATTTAAAGGAATCTGATGTCTGTCCAAGCGCTCCATCAATTCTTATGAAAAACCCTGAATGATGCGATTAGCTATAGCTTGGCTTGGGTTGAAGTTGCCGGAGAACCCTGATGTTGACTGCTGGTTAAATGCGGATGCTTTGCAGCTGATGGGCTAAAAAAACACTGAATAACATCATTTTTCAGATGCTGATGATGGCATCAGAGAGTGTATGTAGCATCTGCTTACTTTCCCTTTTTCCTGCTTCAGACTTCTTTCACAGAACAGTAAACTCTCATATATTTTTGGAAATATGCTATTTCATGTTCTTTCCAACAGTCAAAAGCTTAAATGTATTCCACTCTGTATAACTTGATGTAGCTTAGCCCCAAAAGTTTGAAAAACAGGGAGGATACCAGCACTCAAAAATCCCCCTCTTGCAATCTGACTACAGCAAAGATGGAAGTAAAGGTATAGCTGTTTAAGCAGATTCATTACAGTTGACTGGGGACATGTCCAGGAACCAGTGCAGTGAAAGATAATTTAAATGTTGCCTGGGGGTGGGGGGGGTGGACAACTGAGAAATGTTAACTGGTGAGGTTAAGAAGTGGTAATGGCCAGAAAGCAGCTTTAGATTGTGTTACGTAATTGGTGTTACATGTAATATTCCCGTACGTAGGTGTGCGGGGTCAATCCACCATAGAACAATCTCTACACTCTTCTCTCTGAAGTCACAGGCTGTATGTAGCTCATCTCCTGGGCATGATGCTGCAGGAACCCGCCTTTTAATCGAGCTGTGGCTAGGATGCATTAAAGCTACCCTTCTTTATGTTGCCATGTAAATATTCTTCTTCATTTGTTAGTTTCATGTTGTGTTTCCCCCTTCCTGCACTTATTTGGTTTGTTTCTGTCAGTTGTGTGTATCATTTTTGTTTCCCTTTGCCTCTCTTTGCATGCGGGTCTTTCCCCACCCACTGTGGGCGGGTTTTCTGGCACACAGCTCCACCCTCCCCGCATGCCTAAAGAGCAAGCCGCCCCACAGGCAGGAGGGGGGCAGCGCCTTGCCTCGTAGCATCCTCACACACCGTGTGCTCAGGTTCACTGATGAGGTCACGGTTAGGTAAGAACACACCCACTTCACATGTCCTCGCCTCCCATCATTGGTCTCCCGTTTCTTTTTCCCTTTGGAGCGTGTGCTGGTAAAAGCAGGGTATTACTCTTAAGCTCTTGTTGCCGTCCGTGTCAGGCGTTTGGCCTCAAAACATCATGCGCAACGTCATGCGATGGCAGCGAGCCAGCCATCTGTTGATAGTAGCTGTTGTAAGCAGCATGATGTGACACAGGACAGACATGCAGCTGAGCTCTGCACTCCTCGCTCACTCCCAGACACACACACAAACCGTCCCTTCTCCCACATAGACCTGGTTCCCATGACAACCTCCCATCTGAGTGGTCTCACTCTGCGAGGCTGCGAGGAGTGACTGGCGGTGATAAATGGAAACACAGCATCAGAGCCATTACCGTTTTAATGCTCTGTCTCATGGCCTCCCTTCTTCTCTCTTTGTCTCTCTCTCTTCTTGTTACCTTCCTTCTGATTTTCTCTGGATTTTCTTTGTCACCCTCTCTCTTATCAACCCTCCCTTTTTGCTTGATCGCCTCTACTTTCATCCTTTCTCTTTCTCCCTCTGTGGCGGTCTCCCATCTTCACTTGCCTTTTTTTTGTCTCCGGTTATCTTTCTTTTGACTATTTCTGGC
>VUQR01004000.1:72680-101651 GCA_015108515.1 Hemichromis elongatus
CCTGCCCTTTTTTCTTTTTTTTTTTTTCCCTTCCCACTCATCATCCTTCTGATTTCAACATCTTCATCACCTCACCCCCTCCTCGCATCCGCTGTCCCTGTGCATCTCTGTTTCTCTCTCTGCTGCCCTGTTGTGGCGGTGCAGTGACCTGCAGCCGTCGTTGGACAGAGTGAGGAGCGCCAGCACCACGTGTCTGAGGCCAGACTTTCACTCTACTGACAGAGACAGGTATCAGAAGAACATGCACACCATAACTTCTATCTGCACTCTTTTTCTGATGGAGTCATCCGATGTTTTGGGTGTTAGGATGCTGCATGTCTCCACTTCCCTTCACATCATGTGCCCCTTTCATACATGAGTAAATTTGCCATTATACACCCTCATTTAAAAAAACAAACAACTTAAACAATCTAGCTGTTTGCATATTAACGTTTAAGTTTGCATATCTCAGTGTGTTTAATCTCCAAGACAGAAAAAGCACACTGTACACTTTACCAGATGAAGGCGTTAAACAAGAACAGATGAGATTATAGACCACGAACGTCACAGCAAGCATAACTGAGTGTTGCTTGCTCTCAGATAATTTTTGGACATATGCTTATTCAGTTTCTTCTTCTTCCAGAGACTCATATGCTAAGATTAATTCCAGCTGCACACCGCCCCATTGTAAGCTGGAAATCCATCAAGCAGGTCCACATAGCCACAGAAAGCAGAATCACAAAAAGCTGACACCCACTGCCATCTTCGCTGCACATAGAAATTGTGTCCGTACCAGTTGTTATGAGCCCTGGTGGAGTCTGATTGTTGGTATAACTGCTGACCGAGCTCTTGTTAGGAAGTTTATGGATGTAACAGCTGGTGACACCATGTTTGATTCTCAATCCCAGTCCTCGAGAGCTACCATCCTGCAGCTTTTAGATGCATCCTTGTTCCGACACATCTGAATCAAATGAATGGCTTGTTATCAGGCCTTTGCCAAACTTGGTGGCATGTTGAAGATGTAATCAAACCATTTGATTTAACTGTGTTGGAGCAGGGATGCATCTAAAAGCTGCAGGACGGTAGCTCTCAAGGACTGGGATTGAGCACCCCTGGTCTATAATATGTGAGGAAGGTTTAATTATACAGATGCAACAAAAACTGTGTTATTAGAATTCCTGCTCTTCTGGTATTTTTACCACCGTGTCAGTTTGTTTGCTCACAGATTCCTCACGAGAAACATGTCTCTGTGGCGCTTGTACCTGATGTTGTGCCATGAAGTTGAAAGAAGCCTTCACTGTCCCTTTCCTCACTAACAACCTCTCTCCCACTGGGATGCTCCTCCTCCCTCCCACCTTCCCCGCCCCTCCAGGTGTTCCAACTCTTTGCCCCGAAAGACTCCCCCAAGCCCCAGGATCTTAGTAGAACATGTGGCCCCTGAGGAAGACAGGTACACCGGGCCCACCCCCCTGTGCCGTCCCCTGACACGCTGCAGTTCTGCTTGCCTGCTCATACGTCCCTGAACTCTCACTTGAACGCCTATCCTGTAGCCTGAAGCTTGTCCTGTAGTGATATGTACATCGTAGATCTTGCGATCAGCACCGCTTCTAACCCTTTTCCTGTAAACATTTGTTGTCTAAGGCTGTACAATCTCTCCTTTGTTGTGCTGCACCTGCTTCACTCTTCTGGCTTGAAAGCACATTTGCAGCTATGCAGCTTCCATAAATCGATAGAAAACCTGAGTTTGGATCTTTTATAATATTTCTTGCCCAGAGCATAGTTGGGCCATTCTCTGTGTCTCCATTTTCCACATCGTGTTTGTTTTTCTTCCTCTCTCTCTCTGTGGCCGCCATGTGCCAACATAGGGAGTCTAACAGTTCTCCAGGTCCAAACTGTCCAAAGGGCAGCAGAAAAAGCCTGGAGGGGGACAGGTAAGATCATTCATCCATTCATTCATTTATTTACCCGTTTCTCCACCTCGTTACTGTAATCCCTTCCTTTTTCTCCAGAGGGATTTTATTTAACCATCTTTTTCTTGTTCAGGTCTAAGATATGCTTAGAAAGGCCTTAGAGATAAACACACTAATCCATATTTGTGATTTGTTTTGTACGCTTGATTAAGCTAAACTGGGTATCTGCATTTTATATGTTTGGAATTACGCAAGAAAAAAAAGCCTTTTCTATAATCGAGAAGCCAAACTGACCTTTTAGTCTCTGTGCAAAGTTACGTTTGTCCAATCTTTGCTTCAGCGTTGCCTACTTGTGCACCTCTGGATTGCTTCAAGCACACACCACAGATAAGATCTTTATGCCAAATTTTTCTCCCAGACACCTTATAGGATAGATTGATTATGACAATGTTACTCAGAGGAAACAATTCCCCATGCACAAGTCAGGGAAATTCAAAAAACTGTGAACATGGTTCTGGCTCGGACCCTGCCGACTTCTCTACTGAAGATAGAAGGCAGTTTTGGGTGGGTTTTTTTTTTTTTATCATCTTAAACATTAAAGTACAGGCAGTTAGACCCAGAAGATGATGCTTTCCACAGTGACATTAGAGATCAGTGATCTGAAAATAGAGCTGAAGTGATCTCTTAATAGAGGCAGTGCTGAAAGCAGTTCAGAGGTGCATGACGACAAGGCCTTGAAGAACAAAACAGCTAAATTTAACTTGGGTCAACTTTTTATTGCTTTGAGGTTGCAGAAGCACATTTACATATTAAAGTCCAAATTGTGTTTATTATATATATTTTTTCATTTAATAATTGGAATATGTTAAGCCCACCAGTTCTTCCTCTGTCTGAAACAAGCCAGTTTAGCCCCGCCTTCTGTAAGCTGACTTTTTCTGATTGGCTGCCCTTTTTGATAAAAAAAAAAAAAGAACTTCAGGTGGGCTGATTACACCTGGATTAATATAACCATCCACCACTGAAACAGACTGTTTGTGTTGTTTTAAGTTGTTATTTTTCTGTTTTTACTCCTTTTTATTTGCTGACGGCAGTCGCATCCAGCCCACCTCTATCCTGAGGGGCAGTAGAGGGAGAGGAGGCCCTCTGAGGCCCTTTGGCCAGACAGTCCTGTCAGGGTCCTGTCCTAACTCACCACGGCTGGACAGGTGCATGCTGTTGCCAGAGCCCCGCCTCCCCTGACCTGGTTTCCTCTCTGTTACACTGAGTGTGCTGCTAATGAATGCACAGATACTACCTGTATCAGCCATATCCCAGTATGATCTTTATGATATGTTGCTCACAAGTGATGTGATATTTTTATAAATTGTCTGTACATAAAGTATTTAAAGTATTTTGGGAATCTCTAGAAATACTCAGACACACTCAGTGAATCTTCCTTCGCTTCTCCTGCAGCTTCATTATTGATTCTGATCAGTTTCTCTCCTATCTTGACCTTTGACCTTTACCGTTGACCCCAGTTTGTTGCTTCTGTGACTGAGTGTTGGGTCTCACTTGAATGAGAGATTAATCTCTTTATCGTTAAATGTATGCGTAACTAATTTCCCCACCTCTGTGTTTGTTCATGTCCTGCAGAGCGCACCCTTACGGCAGCCCGTCTTCCCCAGCGGGGACTCCCTCATCAGGACGCAGGGGCAGGCAGCTCCCTCAGCTCCCCGCTAAAAGCAGCAGCATAGAGCAAGGTGTGTTGTGTGTGAAAAAAATTCATAGGATCACAACAGTTTAATAGTTGTAATCATTCACATCAAAAGTGAATGATTACAACTATTAAAATGTTGCCAAAGTAAATAAATAAAAGGATTTTTAAGCACATCAGGTTTGTCCCATAACCGGACCAATCTGATGTCACCTCAGTGTGTATCACAGTGGCGTTTTGTCAGATGTCTGCTTCACACCCTTAGATTTAGGAAAAGATTGTGGTTAAGTCCAAAACACACCCCTTCACAACAGTAACCGAGCTTGCTGACAAATGATAAGTGCGTGAAGGCCAAAGCACACCTTGTGTTGTAGTTTGACTGACAGCAGCTTTGACACCCTGGGATTGGACCGGGCTAAAATTAGAGAGCCTTTTAAAAATGAGTATCTGTAGTGACTGACGTTACTGAATGCGTTTTAAAACTCTGAATTGCAGCGCTACCAGCGTTAATGCTACACCCTTAAAAGTTAAACGCTCTAATAATGATCACAGATTGTGTTTTATAACCTGGTACAGGGACCTCCAGGTTGAAAAGGGTTAACAACCTTTAAATTGTCAGTGCAGAGGAGTGCTGAGTAGATAAAACTCTTATGCACTTATGTAGGCTGTGCTCATATTTGACTCCATGCCCACAGCTTCACTGCGTTTAAGGTTTTTTTTGGCCCTAAATTTTGTCTTTCGTCTATCGGAATACGAAGACTTTTGACGTACAATAAATCTCTGTGTCCTTCTCACCAGGCCAGGAGTGAGATTTGAAAATTACACGATACCATTTGAAGGGCTGTAAAAATGATCAGCGGCAGCAGAACTGAAGCATGATAAATGGTACACCCTTTAACCCCCTAAGCCTGGCATTATTAAGTTTCACCTGAAAAACAGTATCTCCTATTTCTGCCACAACAGCAGCACAACAGTGAAAGATTAGGATGTGAAAATACATATAATGAGTCTCCACATCACAATCACCAGGCTGGAGTGGAAAGTTCAGCCACATTTTTAAATTCTACCTCATTTAAAGTATAAAGTAGAGAGTAAAAAAACAAAAATCGTGTTTTAACAATTCTCAGCTGTAATTGTACCAGACTTATACTGCCTGACAGTTTGCACAACAATTAAAACACATCTATAAAAAATTTGCAAGGGTTGTGTTTTAACAACATCTTGTTGGTTGTATTTTAATGACCTCCAGGGTCAAAAAGGTACATCTTTTTTTTAACTGTCTCAAAAAATGCAGAGCCTGAAACACACAGTTCAGGGCAAAAAACAGACCAAAAGAAAAAAAAAATCCCTGAAAGCAATTCAGGAAGCTGTCAGCATAAAGTAAGTACATCAAGATTTCTATCTGCTCAGCACTCCTGTGATTGAAAAAACAATATCAAGGCCGTTATCCTTTCCACTCTGGAGTTTTCATACTGGGTTAATAAGAGAAAGAAAAGTGCATCCTGGCACCACGTTGAGGTGTAGAGCAGAGTGTGCAGGGACAGCACTGCACCATTAAGAAAACCTGTTCAGCTGCTACATGTGAGAGAGTTAATAAAGACGAACTGAAGGTGAACAGTAAAAGTTAACCAAAATTGGGGACATGATTACTTCACTCACTGACTTTGCATTAACTGCTGAAGAAATATATATATATAAAAAAAATGTTTGTTTGATATAATGATCAGATAGTGATCGTATAATAGTTTTATTACCGTTAATGCATTTCACTATTTATACAAACTCAACATTTCCTGGTGTTTAAAATTAAACACCTTTGGACTTTTATTTTGAAACATTTGTGGAAAACTCATACAACTTTACCTTATTTCCTAAAAGGTAAAGATGTATTTAAAAATGTAAAAGTTCTGTTAGTTAACTAGAGAAAAAGTGCTTGGGGCGAGGGGGGTGGGGGGCATGAGTGTAGTTGCCTTAATGACCCAATAGTATCCTGTAGTACCATATCACCCTATCAGAGCATTTCGTTCTCGCACTGCAGGCTTACTTGTTGTTCCTAGAGTATTTAAAAGTAGAATGGGAGGCGGAGCCTTCAGTTTTCAGGCCCCTCTTCTATGGAACCAGCTTCAGTTTGGATTCAGGAGACAGACACTATCTCTGCTTTTAAGATTAGGCTTCAAACTTTCCTTTATAGTTAGAGCTGGATCAGCTGACCCTGACTCCTCCTTTAGTTACACTGCTGGTGGATTCCCATGATAGGAGTTTTACCTTCCCACTGTAACCAAGTGCCTCGAGGCAACTGTTGTTGTAATTTAACATTATACAAATAAAAATGTAACTCAATATCAGACACATGAGAAAAAAAAACTACCATAAACAGGAAGTAACAAAAGTATGATAACATCCAAACGTAGAGATGGAAACAACCTGACTTGCAGGAAACAATAAAAATTGAAACTACAAGCACAAGACTAAGAAAGGTCTACACAAGGGTGAAAAGCTAAATAAGCAACCTAAGAAGTGCCCTGAGGATCATTAATATTAAACATAATTCATGGGAACAAAAGCCACAAACACTGAATCACCAACCCAGGACCATGACAGTATTGGTCTAAAGTTTAATTTCTGCTGCATGAAATCTGCTAGAGTTTAAGATGCTAACAGACTTTAAAACATTAAACACTGTTTGGTAGATTTCTCAGCACTCACTTACCTGCTGATGGGCCAAGAGTATTAGTATATTTCCAAATTCTCCCAAGTTGCTCTTTTCCAAAGAGCTCCAGGTTGTTGATGTTCTCCAAGTTGTGGCGTTGTTACTGACCGAGTTTAGGGATATGCTCTCAGGTGGGAATTTGTGTTTTTGTACAACTCAACCCATTAAAATGTAAAATAAATTTAACAGCTGTTTGATTAAAAGCATTAACTTCAGAGAATTTGGTTTCATTTTCTCTAAAACTTTGTCAGTTTTTCTCACTTTCCAGTGCTATTACAGTATATGTGTGTCCTTTCTTCTTCAAATTCACAGTTTTTCTCTGCAAAGATAAATCTGTAAACACTAAAGTAGGATTTCACCTAACCATAAACCCATAAATCCAGAATTCCCAGAAGACCTGGATTGGAGTTTGAAATTCATACTTAAATTTTTTCAGTGCAGATCTAAAGTCTCTTTGACCCTTCCTGATGGAGTTCCAGTGCACATAATGCTCCACCTAGTGTCAGAACCCAGATCCTGCATCTACAGGAAACACCATCCAATTAAAACGTGTATTTTATTTTTCTTCATGGGTTTTGCTTTTTTTCTCAGTTTCATGCTTTTATCCATATGCTTTGTCCTTTTTGCCTCAGCCCTCGCAGTGGAGGAGCGAGCCCGACAGCTGCAGATGAAAGTACATTCCTACCGGCCTTCAGCCTCCCACGACCCTGAGACGAACCTCAAGACCAAACGGGAGGTCAGTGTTTGAATTCGCAGCTCACCTCTTCCTTCTGGACTACATAAAAAATGTATTTGTTCTTTATTCGTCCTCAGTTTGAACAAACGCACTGAGCTTCCCGCCCTCCTCCTCTTTACCTCCATCTTTAGATGTACGCAGAACAGAGGCGCAGCAGTGATAACATGTCGGCCAGATCTTCAGACAGTGATATGAGCGACGTGTCGGCGATCTCCCGTGCCAGCAGTGCCTCCCGCCTCAGTAGCACCAGCTACATGTCTATCCAATCAGAACGACCCGGGGGACGACTCAGGTCAGTTGTAACTCTAAAGGCTGCTTTTTAACTACAGCCATCATTTTTAATATTCTAATTTAACCTCGATGTCAGAGACGTGCATGCTGATCACAGTCTGTCTTTCTTTTCTTGCATGCCACTTGCCGTTGCATGTTTGTGTCCTTCTGCATGTTCTGTTTCGCCCATCTACGTGCATGCAAACACGTGAACCACAAATACACAACACACTGAACGCAGATCCAAGTCATTGGAGGAGGACAAGAAGGACAGGAGGATATCATGGGGGGTGGATGGAGAGGAGGAGAGTGAAGGTGGAAAGAAGCAGTTCTCCGAGGAGCTAAAGCACAGGAGACACACTGTGGCAGGAGACACGAGAGAGTCCAGGTAAAGAGTTCTCACACGGTGAATTCACAGATGATGGCAAACGGTCCATCTGCTACCTGCACAGCAAGGTCCACATAGACCTCTCAATTCCAAAGAAAGGTCATTAGTAGCCATTAGAGGTGGAAATATAAGCAGTTTATTATAGATGTGAGTAGAGAACCTACTCCAGTAAATATCTATATTTACGGGTAACTCTACGCATCATAGTTGAACAGTCTTTGGAGTGGAACTCATGATTGTATATCAACATTGTATATCGACTATGAGAAGGGATTGGACAGTGTGGATTGAGAGGTCCTTTGGAAGCTCCTCCGATATTATGGCATTCCAACAAAGATGGCCAACAGGATCAAGAGCCCATATAAGGACACGACCCTCAGAGTTATCCAAGGAGGAAAACTTACCAGAAGTTTCTAGGTGAAGACCGGAGTCTAACAAGGATGCCTGTTGTCCCCATTCCCATCCCCAATGGAATCCAGTGGACCCTGTGCAGTCATCTTGATGACTTTACTGACAACCTTGAACTTCTGTCCCACGTCCAGCAACAGATGCAAGAAAAGACCAGCATATTGGCAGCCACATCAGCACAGGTTGGACTCATCATCAACAAGGAGAAGACCAAAATCCTTAAGATCAACTCCAGTAATAACAACCCAGTTATCCTTAGTGGATGTCCATTGGAGAAAGTACACTCTTTTACTTACCTTGACAGTATCATTGACCAGCATGGTGGAACCGATGCAGATGTCAAGGTAAGGATTGGCAAAGCAAGAGTCTCCTTCTACCAGTTCAAGAACATTTGGGCATCCAGAGAGCTGACCTTGACTGCCAAGAGCCGACTGTTCAACTTCAATGTGAAGTCAGTACTGCTGTATGGGGCTGAAACCTGGAAGACAAATAAAACCTTAATTAGAAAAATCCAGACATTTCTCAACAGCTGTCTAAGAAGGATTCTCCACATTCGCTGGCCAGACACGATCAATGACAGGCAGTAGTAGTAGTAGTAGTAGTAGTAGTAGTAGTAGTAGTATGGGTCACTCTTGTTACCCATCTCCAGTGGCTCGCAGTGGCTTTAACAACAGAAGAAGAAGAACTAGATCACAGCCTGCAAACATAAGGCCCAGGGTCCAGAATTGGTCCGGCAAAGATTCCAATCTGGCCCACTAGGTGGCTTTGGAAAAAGTGAAGGACTTTTAACTGTATTTAATACAACAGCATTTTTCTATCGTGTTTGTTTATCACTGAGACACACTGACCACTTTGGCACTTTTCTTATAAGATATCTATAGATCTAGACATCTATCTATAGATGTCTTCAGACTAAATGAGTAGGTAAACTTCTTAATGCTGTCAGAACTGTCAGCGTTGAAAGTAGACTGTACATGGCTGGACGTAAAATTAAACTCAAACTGTTTCTTCAAGCTATTAGCCTGTTAAATTAAATAATATACTTTTATTACAATCATTTTCATAAAAACAGGTAAGCACTCCAAGTCAGCCTAAACTTGTTAATATATTTTTCTCTACCTAAAAGTTTTTTCTCTGTTATTAAGATCAAGATATTTTACGGTGCCACAAATAGGTGTGCACTGGACCTTTAAAAAAAAATGCCCTTTTGTGTTGCACAGCTTGATGACTTTTAATCGTATTAACAGCATTAGTCCCATCTGTGGTGCTAATCATTATTCCTCCCTGAGCCATAGGTGGATTCAAAAGTCAGGGCCCAGACGAGTCCCACATAAATCCCTATGTTGCATAATTCAAAATTAAACACCAGCTGAACCAAAACTACACATTTGGGAAAATAAGAAGCCGAGCCAAAAGGATCAACATCAGCTGACGTGAGACAGCAAAAAATAGAAGGAAAAGGCACGATTAAAAAAAAGGTGAAAAGAACGTTTTTTTATTAGGAAGAGGCTACTAGGAGGGAAGGAGTCTATCAGATCTCACTTAAAGTAGATATTTAAATCTTTTCTTGTTTTTTGTCAATTAAATTCTGTTAAATACGGTGGCCAATGTTTCAAGTCATGAGTTCACTGTGTAAGCAATTCCTGTCAGACAAAAGTTCAGGCTTAACACTGCTTTAAAGCTCAAATTCAGACTGTTTTTTTCTACCCTTGGGCTTGTGTGATGTCACAGACAGCAGATAACCTTATACGGTCATTTGAGGCACAAAGCTCGGTGTGTGAACAGAGACATCCCACCAAGCTGCTGGTAAATCCTGCAGCCGATCACAAGAAAGTTTCTTAAAACAGAGGGGAAGGGAACTTAAATGGCTTGTTTCAGAAAGAGGATGAACTGAGGGAGGGGTCAAGCAGAAGATGAAGGAGGTACTGTGACGCATACAGAGCTACTCTAGTTGAATCCAAGAGAAAAAATAGGCTGGACCCCTTTGGAAAATAGACTTTTTTTTTGTCTCCTTATGTACATCCACACAAACACACACACACACACTTACTTTAGCGGCTGACCAGTTACAGACTGCTGACAAGGACAAATGACCCCATCTCACAGCTCCACAGTGAGCCAGGTGATGATGTAGTGCAGCTTATTAGCTGGCTAATGTATTGAGGTTTGAGAGAAAAGAGTAAAAAGGACGGGCGTTCTTGACACAGATCAATCCAAACCAAGTTTTTTAAAAGCAGCCCAGCAGCCTCTGACACGCTTTGACAGAGAGATTCTTTTCTTTATTTAGTTTGTCACCAGTAGAACAAAAGCAACCACTGTCACATGCACAGAGCCAAAAGTATGTGGACAGTCGCACGTGCTCCGTTAGCAGGCATTGATCAGACTCTCTCTGAGCCTTCACTCTTCTGGGAAGGTTTGTTTCCATTCAGACACATTAGTGAGATCGGTCAGACCTCGCTCTCCATCAGTGCTTCTGTTCATCCAGAAAGCTCTTTGCTCTGGCTTTATTATTGCAGTTTTTAACCTTAAATTGAACCCTTTAAGTATTTCGCTGTTTTCTGAATCTCAACTTGATAACAAATTAATTTAACTTTAATAGTTTCAGGGCCAAAAGGAACAAACTGGTATCAATGAGCGAGAGACAGAGAATTCTGATGTACAGCAAGTTTTTACATCCCTGTTACAACATCACACTGATGTGTGAAAAACTCAACAAACGTTGACACATCTGCCAAATCAAACTAGAATATTAAAGTAAATAACAGCCTTTAACAGTGAGCTGGTGACACTGATGTCATTGAAGTGATTGTTAAGAGCATAACCTGAAATAAAGGTTTGAGTGGAGCAGAAAAGTACACAAATTTTAATCCTTCAAACAATGAGGTTTGCATAATGATTTAAGACTCAGACGTCCGCTTATTTTTCCCATGTGCTGCACGTTCAAACTCAAAATTACAAAGAAGAAAAATTAGATGTGCAAAAGAAGAAAATGATGTATTAATGAACGATAAAACCAGCTGGTGTGGTGGCGGTGGTGGTGCATTTTGCAGTTAAATTGCTGTCCTGCATTTGTGTATTTGTGGAGATGTTTCCAAATTTCAGTTTCACACCTTCGAGGTTCTGGCTTGTATGCAACCACTTGATGTGAATTTCTGTTCTGTTGCCATCTAGACAGCGACAGATTTGCAGTTTTTGCAGATTTAATTTCCATATCACAAACAGATTTCACGTAATTGTAAACTTGACCCCATTAAACTGTAAACTGGTAGCAGACTGACTCCATCGTATTTTAACAAAGACCTCGAGATCACAAGTTCTTTGCACGCAGTCGCACATTTTAACAGTCTGTGGGGAGCGACAATCAAACCCGAGCGGCTGATAGAGGAACTCCAGTTTATGGTTTAATTGTGGTATTGCTGCACAGTCGGTGTACGAGTTGCACCGTGGGTAATGTGGGAGCTACTGTTTAGCCTTTCGTTGGGAGTCCCACAGTGTTCGAAAACAAGAGGAGATCTAGTATTACAGTGAGGCTTTCAGATTTTCATATCTCATTGTTTGCACGCTGGAAACATAGAACACGTGTAATGGAGCGAGCAGCATTTTATTCAGTTCAAACACAAGGTTGAATTTTAAAAGCAGACAGTTGAGTCCGACTACATTTATAAAAGCTGGTCAGCGTCAGAAAGCCTGTAATGTGTTTTTAGATAGAGGCTGGGCAGGAATTAGTAATGAGTTGATTTACATCGACTGCAGGCCGCAGGTCAGTTTTCACTCAGAGCTGGATATTACTGCAAGCATTCAGTGGATATTCTCATGTCTCCTCCAGGCCACTTCAATGATGGATTGTTGAAGTGCCTGAGTGCATACAGAGGAGATTAAACAGTCTTTACATCTTTTTCTGTTACCGCTTTCCTCTAACCTGTCCTTCCTCTTTAATTCCCCCATATGTATGATGTAGTTCTCCTTCCTAATTCCAAATAATTGATGAGACGCTGCTCATTTAAGCTTTTGTGAGTCCTGCCTTTTACTGCATTTGTTTGCATAGAAGTTTGTGGTCAGGCACGCTGACATTTCAGAATAAAACCACACAAACAGACAAATGCATAAATTTTCCTGCTGACATTTAAAAAAAATAAGCTGGAAAAAACACCCACGCACACACAAATCACAAGCCTTTTAACCACAAACAGCAAATGTGATTAGACTGATTTTTTTCCCCTGTGTCTGTGCCTGTTTATATGTGTGTGTGTGTTTGTGTAATCCTCCTCGCATGTCTCAGATCCCTCCTTGCATGCATCCTGTGCTGTGACTGCCGGGACCCCCTCCAGCCTCAAGACCCGGATCCTCCCCTTCCACCCTACCCCTGTTCTACACGCCCTTCTTTAACTCCCCTTCAGGGGGAGGCAGAAAGACCTCAAACCACTCTCCCACTCTCTCCTCTCGGTCACTGGACTGTAGCAGTCAGGGACCCACAGGGAGCGGAGAGTTTCGGTGATAGGGGCAGCGTAGCTGGACTCTCTTGCAGCACTTTGGCCCCCTCTGAGCTGATGGACGTGCGACAGCTCCTTCGAATCCCCAGGAGACAGCATCGATTGCTGGGCACGTTCTGTCCATGTGTAGTGGCTTGTTTAAGAAGACTGAACTTTAATACATGATATGCTCAGCTTAACACTGTCAGTGCATTCTACTTTATTCATATTCTCTTATGATTTGGCTTCAGTTATTTTAGAAGTGTCTAAATAGGGAAGAAAACATAAACATATAGTTCCTTTTTATGTTTCAAATTATTAGAAATGCTGAATATGTCGCTTAAAGGTGTATTATAGTTAACTTAAAATGAAAAATGTGTGTAGACAAGAGAAATTAACTAAATTTATACTTGAAAATGTAGTTTTGGTCCTCAAATTGGTCAACAGAGCAGACATGAGGTTGGTAAATGACATAATGAGTTTTTAATTTGATTAAAACTGTAAGATGTCAAGTTTGGCTTGTAGAGCGTGAGTTGTGACACTTTTGGATGACTACACCATATTTCTTTTCTTTGGGACTCTGGACTTGGATTTGATTTTCTGTTATTAAACATGCTCCCTCAGTAATGTTCATCATCCCCCCGCCTCCCATCAGTCATGCTGTTTTTTTTGTTTTTGTTCTACCAAAGTAAAGGTAAAGTAGACTCTAAGTAAAAGACAGCTTAATAACGGCATCTATCAAACACACCAGGGCACAGAGTCACTCCGTACCTTCTCTCTCCAGTCGGCAGATGCGAGCGTCCATGGGCCGCAGCATGCTGAAGAGCTCCAGCGTGAGCGGAGAGATCTACACCCAGGAGCGCACAGACGGCAGCCAATCGGACACGGCGCTGGGCACGGTGGGCGGCGGCAGCAAGAAGAGGCGCTCCAGCCTGAGCGCACGGGTGGTGGCCATCGTCGGCAACCGTCGCAGCCGCAGCACGTCGCAGATCAGCGGCCCTGGTGAGTCGGAGGGACTGGCTGGTATTTCTCTGTGATTTTGGACCATATTAGTTTTTTGGAAGCAGACATGATGATATTTAGAAAAGAGGGTGAAGTTAACTAAAATCCATAACATCCATGTGCTGTATGTAAGGTTCCAAAAGCTTTTTCTAATCTGATTCCATCCTGTGTCTCCGCCTAACCTGCATACGTTTTTCCACTAAAGGTACGATATGTAAAGTTTAATTAAACACATGATGTAAAATGCAAGATCTGACTTCTTAAGGAATATAAATGACCAAGGAAGTCTCTCACGCCTCAGAATTATATTTTAATAATGTAAGAAGTCCCAGCCTGATTGAAGAGGGTTAATATGAGAATGCCTGTTGGCTCTGTGGACGCACACTGCAGATCACTGAGGTCCTTTCTGCAGTCTTTTCAGAGGTGGGCAGAGGTTGGCAACACACAAAGTATATGGAAAATCAACCATAATGCCCGTTTCAAAATCAAAGAATCAAAGAAACTGAATAAACTAATAAGACACCTTTAATTTTATAGGTATAAAGTACAAAAAAAAAGAGTAAGAGTAAATACTCACTGGAGAGGCAACCAAGCAAAGTGGACACAACTGAAAGTGATTAAAACAACAAGGCAAGTAAAACTGAATACAAAACACGAGTAACAAGCAGCTACCAAAATAAAACAGGAAGTAACAAATGGAAAACAGAGATGAAGACTTAAGATACCAAAGGACACTGGGGTGGTTAGAGTAACAAAAGCCCAAAGGTTTAAGAACAGAAACAATTCTAAACACTAACAGAAACCACATAACCGACACAATACAATAATAATTCTAAACAATAAAAGTCACAACTGAGATCAAAAGGGACGATTCTTAGTGATTCTGAAACACAAAACTGCAGGACCGTGACGCAAACATGCAGTCATGGACTCAACGAACGAGGACAACAAAGAAGCTGAGGGCTTTCAGTGTTTCTTAACATTTTTATGATATTTGTAAAAAATATTTTCCTTCATACGCTGGTTCACTGGGTTGTATATGAAGGACAGGAACAAACTTTGCAACATAAAAATATTTGCCAAGATTATTTGAGTCCAGTTAAAAAACCCGAGCTAACCTTGGAAGAATCACATGGTTCATTATTTTTAAGCGAATTTATTTTATTGTCCTCAGGTCGGCACTACCATGGATCTATTATGCATGAGAAGCAAACTCCTACTCAGATTCCTTCATATCTTCTTCCATTGAGCTGCTAAATGCTAAATGTGAAGAGTAGTACAACATACAAGTCCATGTGGGGTGGTTATGCTGTGAGAGCTTAATGTTGAGCTGCTCACTGACAAACTGAATGCTAGATTGTGATTTCTATGTCATTGTTTAGAATGTATTTTATTTCAGTTTTTATTTTTATTTATGTCGGGCTGTCAGACTGATTTTCTCATCGTGGGATAAATAAAGTTTTCTAAATCTGAATCTGGTGACTGGGCCTTAGCCCACGGGGCCCAGCTGGGCCCGCTCTGCTGTGGGCCTGCTGCCTGCAGGAGGGGCCACAGCGCTTTGGTGCTGTGTGGATTCTCTCCATTCAAAAGAGAAGGAGGAAGTGGCCAGGGAGGCAGAGGTCCTGGCATCCCAAAATGTTTTAATTATATGTCTCTGTACCTTTCCAGATTCTTTGTTTTTGGCTACAAAAGGAGGTTCAAAGTAGAAACCTTGATTACATTATCTAATTTAACCAAACCCACTATTTGGTTAAATTAGACTTCTCTTGCTGGTTTTCTTAAATAGCAGCTGCACCTTTAAATTACTTTGTGCGATCACTTTGGCTTAGATAATGCAGGATTGAACCTTCAAGCCACAGCTAAGCTAATAACAGCTACATCCATACAGAAATATTCATTGCATTTTGTCCCGAGGTGCCGACTGTACCCAAGCGCCGCAAACGTCTGCTGCTGTTGCTGGCCCAGTGCTCGTCATAAAGATAAACAACCACAGCTCGGCTCACGGTCACACAACAGAGTGTGGCTCGTCCGGGCCCAGCGTCCACTTTCACCACCGAGGCATGGACGATGAAAGCCAAATGCTGTACTTCTCTTCTCTGTAGTGGGCATAAAAAGCTATTAGAAAATATTAGGCCTTCAGGGGGTCGCTCGCCTGCTGCCGCTGATGTAGAGAGAGAGGAAGTAGAGATAGGACAAACATCAGCCTAATGTAGAAAAGTCTCTGTTGTTCATGATGGATGGCGGCGAATGCAGGTAAGAGAGGCTCACTTGTGTTTTTAAAACTATTTACTGTGAGATTTTAGACACAGGAAAATGGGAGTCTCAGAGATGCTGCTGTTTTCCAACATCATGAGTCAGATGGTGGACGCGCCCCTGTACGAGATGCCACACATTGCTTTTTTCTGCAGGTTTTTTTTTTCTACCCAACAATTTCCTGTTTACTGCTGATGACCAGATTCTACAGAACATGAGCGCAACTTTGACCGTGGTTCAGACAGTGAGATCAAACAGTCCTGAACTGGATCTGTGGGCTATCTTGTGATATTCAGCTTTGTCTAACATATGAATGGTTTACTGTTTAGGCCACTGAGTCAACTCTGTCTTCTGAAAATGCAGAAATATTATTCTAAGTTAGACCAAACTCCAAAACCACAACAGCAAAATCTTTGTGTGAAACTTGATACTCGGGGATTTTCCACTTTCTAAATGAATCACTGTGTGGGGTCATTTGAGTAATCACTCATGATAAGGACTACCAAGAATAATAATATCTTTATTTGAAAACAGTAGCACCTTTCAAGAACAAGTTACCGTCTTCTTTTCAAAGGCCAGAGCAGTGCACGACCGCACATCTCTTCCAAGGCTTGAATTGTTCTTGTACACGCATGAACCGAGTCCCTGGATATTTGGATGTCATCTTTACTTAAAAAAAACATTAAGATAATGTCTCCAAACTATTCTAATATCATTTTGATGTGCATTGTGTATTTTTAAGGTGGCTATAATTAAACCATTACTTAAAAAGCTCTTATTTGATCATCTGTCTCCACCTGGCTAATTATAGGCTAATTTCTAACCTTTTTATTTAAAAAATTCTCCAAAGAGTAGTTGTCAAACAGATGGATGATGATCTAGAGGAAAATGATGTATTTGAGGATTTAGAGTTCATCGATGTACAAAAAACAGCAACAGTGAAGGTTACAAATCATCGTTTTATGGCCATTTTGTAGTGGACTCATCTCTGTGCATGTCGTGCTCATCCTCAGTACAGCATTGAATACCACTGATCCGAAATGACAAACTCAAACGCACCACTGATGTAAAAGAAAATCTTTTGATTTAGTTTGAATCCTGCGTATCTAATAGATTCAGTTTTGTTCATTTAAAGTCTTCCTGACACAAAAAATTAGACATGGAGTTCCTCAGAATTCAATGATAGGACCAGTACTTTTTTACATCATACATGTTTCCTCTCAATAGTAATATTGCAAAGCAGTAGATAAATTTTCATTTCTATGCAGATGATACCTGGTTATATTTATCTATAAAGCCAAATCCATCCATCCTCTAGCCATCTGCTTTTTAATTCAGTTTTATTTATATATATTGTAAGGTAAAAAGTCTACAATATTAGTTATAGAAACAAATATGATCTCCCCATATGAGCAACACGTGGCAACAGTGGGAAGGAAGAACTCTCGTTTAACAGGAAAAGACCTCCAACAGAACCAAGCTCAGAGAGGGGCAGTCATCTGCTGAGAGGGGAAAAAAGGAGGAGCGTAGAGAAAGAAGGACAAATGCAAACCATGAGCGAAATAAGACATGCAGTGGTGCCATATAAATGAAAAATAAAACCTCATCTTTGTTCATGTTTTAATTGTGGGAGGTAACTGTATCACTTCTAACTGTAGTAAATATTTTTGGCTTTAGCCTAACAACTTTCCTGTGGTATCACTTTTAAAGAAAAGACTCCTTCACTGGAAGCTGTAATCAAAATATTGTCTGCTTGATGATTCTTCCCGTCACTCTGTTTCACCTCCAGAGGGGAAGAGTAAGAAGGAGAAAGGAGCATCCATCCAGAGGAGCACGGAAACCGGCATGGCCGTGGAGCTGACGAGGAACATGAGCCGGCAGCCCAGCAGAGAGTCCAACAACGGCAGCATGAACAGCTGCAACTCTGAGGGGAAGTCAGTAAACCCGTCCTTCTGTTATTAATCATCTGCACTCTCTGTGTCACAAAGACATCCTAAATGAAATGAGTTAGAGTGACAGTAATGACTGCATGTCAGCGTGTTCTGAGGGAGACATCCATTCCTGCCTGCGGGTATTTCTGTATGTGTTGGCCGACTGAGAGTAAACACAGTCTAATATAACGAGCGCACAGTTTAAAGAATGAGTCAGCGTGGACCGTGCGAGGCGACGATAAAACCAGAACGCAGACAGAGTCAAATTAAGACCGGGTGTTTTCTGTCACTTGGGCAATCACGTAGATTTTTTCTTGTTATAAATAACGAGTGCAAGTAAAATTCTCCTGGAGGCAGCAAAGTGAATCCACCAAATACCCTGACTGAGTGCGGCCATCAACGAGGCTGATGACATGTTTGTATATAGGGTTTGTGATTTTTAGAGTTCATAATTGGCTCTTTTGTGTTTTCTGTGGTAGCTTGATCTTTTCTGGAGTGAATCTAGGTGCCAGCAGTCAATTCAGTGACTTCCTGGATGGACTCGGACCAGCTCAGTTAGTGGGAAGGCAAACGCTGGCTACTCCTGCTATCGGTACAAAACCTCTTCTCTTCTCTTTTTCTTGGTTATATCTTTCTAGCTTTTTTGCTTTTAACAATGAATCAGTAAATGACAGAAAGTCAGAAATCATTAGTATTGTAACCTTTTAGCTACTTTATTATTTTAGTATTTCAAGCATGAATTCCTCAGATATTTTTGGTTTTTTATTTTAAATGTTGATTGCACCATTCATCCATCCATCCGTGCACCGTCTGCCTCTTCCCGTGGTCGCGACGGACCATTCTAAGGAGAGAACCCCATTCTTCCATCATCCTCCTAGCCACCTCCTCCACTTCATCAGGTGGGAAGACGTTCCCAAGTCAGCCAAGAAATGTAATCTTTCCAGCATCTTGTGGTTCTGCCCCAGGGTCTCTTCATGAACAAGACCCAGAGATTATTGAATTCTTCCACCTGGTCCACCTGGTCCAGACTTTGAAGGGCTAATTCTCATCCCAGCAATTTAAGTTGGAGCTCACTGCTTGATGAAGCCAACAGATCTACATCATGAGATCCTCAGGGCTAGTAGCCTTGAGCAATTCAGGGAAAATCTCCTTAACCCCATGGGTTCTACCTCAGCGATGTTGCCCCCAGTGACTGACGACTGTCTCCACTGCAGAAGGTCTGTCAGTGGGATTGAGAAGATCCTTGACCTATTCCTCACATCGCCAAACTATCTCCTGAGTTGAGGTCAGCAGAGTTCCATCCCTACTATAAAAAGTGTTTACAAGGAGCTGTCCACACCACCCGAGTTATCTGACGATTTGCCAGATTTGCTTTAAGGTTGACCGAAAGTCCTGCTTGATGGCCTCGCTGAACTCCTCCTACACCTGAGTTTTTGGATACCAGAAGAAGTACAATCCACTTGGCCTGTTGGTACCTGTGAGCTGAAGCAGAATTTCTCCCACAGCTTGGCAGCTCCTTTAACCTCTGGTGTTCATCTGATTCAGGGATTACCACCACAGCAGGGTGCCTCAGCAATAGAGCCACGGAGCATGGTCGATTTGATTCACTGTCCACAACTTTCCACAGAATGCTGAAGAGCTTGTCACTCGGGGATTTGCCAAGTTCAACCTGATGCAACTCACCAGTAGGTGGTAATGAGTTTACAGCTCGGCTCCTCTCTTTAGTTTGAGTGTCCAGAACATATGGCGGTTGATCTGATGACATGAGATCAAAAATGAATCATCGACCTGCATCCCAGGGTGTCCCTGGTGCCACGAGGACTTTTGGACACCCTCATGTTTGAACATGGTGTTCGCTTTGGAGAAACTGCAGTGCAACCAGTTCCTCCCCTTCACACCTGTCTAGATCACTCTGTCATTACCCATGTAAGCATTGATGTCCTCCACGAGGACAATGCAACAATGTGTTGTTCAGCACATGAGTGCACGCGACAATCGGGACATAGGGAGGGAGAAAGAAACGGTTTTTAATTTAAAGAAATCTTTTTAATTTATTATTTAATTTTTTGTGTTATATATATGTGTTGCATGTAAATTTATTTTCATGTGTATTTCTTATTACTATTATTTTTGTAACTATTGGCTTTAAATTTTTATTCTTTCTTATGATTATTTTTAATTTATGTTGTTCTTTTTTTCATTGTTGATGAAGATTGCTGCAGTCCTGTCAGTGGTGGATGTTGGTGTTGATCTATTTGTTTTCTTATATTTTGTTATTTAGGTGACATCCAGATTGGTATGATGGAGAAAAAGGGTCAGCTGGAGGTGGAGGTCATCAGAGCACGAGGACTTGTGCAGAAGCCAGGATCCAAATCTCTCCCTGGTAAGAGCACAACCCGACTGAAGCCACCACAGACCAACTCCTCCCTGCAGCGCTTGCAAGCCATCACTCACAAGCATTATAATCCAGTACATACACTCGACTCTAACTTACTTGTTCTTTGCCTTTGTAAAAAGCTACAACCAGCCGTGAGATCCAACAGTGTTCCCACTAATGGCTTTTTTTATTGCTCTGTTTCTGCCGTCAGCTCCATATGTCAAAGTCTATCTGCTGAATAATGGAGCGTACGTAGCCAAAAAGAAAACCAAGATTGCACGGAAAACACTCGACCCACTGTACCAGCAAGCACTGCTATTTGAGGAGAGCCCGCAGGGGAAAGTGTTACAGGTGAGCAGGAGATTTATTTCCCTTCATCACAAAGTTAAATGTCCCCCCTCCCCTGCCCCACTTCCTGCTGACAGAAATAGAGCTGAGCAACATGACGACATGAAATTATTTTTTCCTTCAGGTGATTGTATGGGGAGACTATGGCCGCATGGACCATAAAAGCTTCATGGGAGTTGCACAAATCTTATTGGAGGAGCTGGACTTATCAAGCACAGTCATCGGTTGGTACAAGCTGTTCCCACCATCCTCTCTGGTGGATCCGACGCTTGCCTCCCTGACACGACGAGCTTCTCAGTCGTCTCTCGACAGCTCGTCCGGACCGCCCGGGGTCCGATCTTAGTGGAGCAACGGCACCACACCACTCGCTGAGAAAAACTAAAACTAAAACTTGGAGAGAAAATGAAATACAAACGGCAGAAAAGTAGAACAACAACAATCAGAAACATGAGAAAGCTTTGTTGAAATCTGACAATCACTCCTGCCGCGGTTAATTTTGTCTGTCGTAGGGAGCGTCGCATTTCAGTGTTTCATGTCCATTCGAGGAAAAGTCTCTGTGTTTTCTCTGTGTGTGCTGAAGAAGCCGTGCAGCAGCTGTCCAGACAGTACCAGAGAATCTAAACAAAGCAGGGTGGCTTTTAACCGAATCAACAATAGCAAACAAATGTATGTAAAGCATCGGAATGTATGGACTCGAGACAAGAGGTAATCACCCTCCGCTCCTGCAGGCGGCGCTGCCCTCCCTGCAGCTGCAGTGGCCTCCTCCAGAACCCCAACAGACTGCTAGCATTCCCGTTCCTGCCGTTCGCGGGGGACGGGGTTCTCAGTCTGGAAGCACAGGGCCTTCTTCTGGTGCCTAGACCTCGGAGCCGCATTACTGGTCCCCTCTCTGTGGAAAGATCCTCTTTTCAATATGTTTACCATGGCTGCTCTGAAGCCGCACCGTTTCAGCGTGTTTGCTTCGTTGTTCATTTCTTTCCCTTAGTTACTACTGGCACAAGATGTTTTTAAAAATGCTCATGATAATGTTGTCAGTCTGGTGTGTGCATGGAGAGTAAAAATAAAATACAAGAGATTTTTAAAAAAGCTACTAAATGTCTGCAAGTGTTACGCAGGATGAGGGCGGGGGGACAGGTTCGATTTTTACATGTGAGATTAGCGTTGTTTTGCTGGCAAGCGTGCGGGCCAGTCGTCTTTGTATAGGTGTATATTAGGCCTCACAGGAGGTTGACCAATAAGTAACATTTATGTCACTTTGAAATATCACAAGGGTACAATGTCAATGTAAAGGGGGGGAAAAAAAGTAAATCTATGTTTGAAAGCGAGACAGGAGCGTCTAATTTTTCACATTTTTTGGGGGGCGGGGGCACATTCCCTCCCTCTCGGCATGTTTAAGGTTTTTATCCAATCTTTAGTTCAACATTTTTTTTCTTTTTAAATTTAAACACAAGCACAAGAGCTTGATTTTTTTACGACAAAAAGTTTAACGTTTTGAAGAAAAAAAAATAATACATAGCTAAAAAAATCAAAAACAAAAAAAGGACAAAAAGCAGCACTCCTCCCGTCACCGGTTCTCCTCATCGTTTCGTCTCGACGTTCAGAGGCAAACAGAACAACGAATATTGTCACAGTTTGTTTTGTTTTTTTACAACGCACAGTGCATCTCGGTGAATGTGGTCCAATCAGACCGATCCGCCGGGACGCCAACGCTCATCCTCCGTTTGGCCTGCAGGCTCCTCCCACCCGGAGGGGGGAGGGGCAGCATGACTTTGGAACCCGTTCCAAGCTGCATGCACATTTTTGTAAACAAACAAACAAAAAAAATCTAGATACGCGTGTTAGTTCCACATACTGTAGGGCCGCTTGTATGTTGCATGCAGTTGTACAGTTTGCTCGTACTTGAATATTAAAGAGATAAAACCAAGAAACTGAAGCCATTCCCATTACGCAAAGACATCTAAACCAACTGCAGTCCAGTCTACGTCCTTCAGTCCGGTGCTGAATGTCTCTCAAACCGAATCCCAAGATTACATTGATGTCTCTGGAAGATGTACTGTACTGTACTGAGCAGACCTCGCAGCCCCTCTTACTGTTATTTCACATCATAGTATACCTCTGAGGGGCTGGGGCAATGTATGAATAAATATGTACAAATCAGATCTATGAAAATATGAATTATGTTTTAACATAATGATTTCAGATGACACGGAGAATAATCTCTGACGCGCAGAAAGTCGCACCCTGTAAATACTCAGCAGCCATTCCCAGGGTTTTCATTTGGTTCACTGAAAAAAGGGGCCAAGTCTTATAATGAGGAGCGATTAGTACTTTACGTGACGAGGGGACCGCGCTGTGGGACGGCGACGGCTCTGAAAGTCCTCGTCTGAACACTTCTCTGTGCTTCAAACTCGGCGTCTGTGCCCGGCCCGCCATGCTCAGTCCGCCTCACTCCAGATTTCTTTTCATTGTCCAGTGAAGCTGTTTTTTCTGTATTTATTTCGTGTTTTTTTTTTTTCCTTGTCAGTATTAACAGGAGAAAAAATTACTGATTGTTTACAACTTCTGTGTTCCACTGAAACAAGAAAATCGGAAAAAAGTAAAGCATTCACTGCAACATTTCTTGTTTGTATAACAGATGTGGCTCAAATGATGTGTATGTTTTATATATATAAAAAAAATTTCATTTTTATGATTTACAAATAAAAAAGAATGTGTGGAAAAAATACCAAAGTTTTCCTTCAGTGTTTCTCATGCTTTTTTTTAAAGTTTCTGATTTGACACGCTGTCAAAAGGCCAGGGTGCCTTGTTTGTGGGAAAGCTAATATTTATTCTCAGTCTGTGCATCTCTGAGCAGAGCAGCATTATTTTAGAAAGAGGGCCATCACAGTTCCCACCATAGTAAATTTATTACAGTTCATAAAAACATATTTCTAGTTATTTTCATCAGTTTTAGATACAATATTAAAAAAAGCAGCATGTGTTTTTTTTCCCCCTCTTTCATTCAGGTGAAAAGGTGATGCGTTATCTGCTAATGCTAGGTAGTCTGGTTAGCAAAATGCTAACCTACTCTATGGATGTATGGTGGGAGGTAGTTAGTGCTCAGTACAGTAGCACGCATAACAAATTTCTAGATTTTTATGCACCATTGTCATCATACTAACTTGTCTGTGCAGATAGCAGCATAGGACTCTAAACAGTAGCCAGACTGTAGTAGCTCCTACAGCACCAACACGGCCTAGCGGTCCAGTTCAGCGAGTTTCAGTTAGCCGAGGGGACTCTATCGTGCTATTTGTTATTCATACCAACACGTGGCTGATAAAGTTTAAATAGGTGAGTAATAAATATATTTATACCTAAATGGTTCTCATTAAGGAACAAATTGTTAAATTTGTATAGCAGGCAGTAAGCATGTTAATTTATGCTCTAAAGTTAGATATTTTGACAAGTCTTGAACAGCCGCAAGAGGAACTGCAGTTTTTATTAATATGTGTTGCGCTGATTATTTCGTCCTTATTTCCTTATTGGTATTTCAAACTTTTAGCCATAGACACAAATCTTGTTTCATATTGGGTCAAGAAGAAATTTAAATGTAGGGGTAACCGGTGTGATGAGGCCTTTTGGAAAGAGAGTGGCTGAAAGTAGCTTTTTAGACAGCGCCATTAACCTAAAACAACCAAGATATTTCAGCAAATTAAAATACAGTTTACTATTAGATTTTATACAGGGACATTTTTAATTGCTCTGTGTCTGTCATACTGTTTCCTTCCATCTCAGAAAGATTTTTTAAAAAGTTCTTATATAATGAGCAAAAGTTTTTAGTCTTTTGTTAATGCTAAAATCTGTAAAGTTTTGATGTTATTTAACGAGGTACTTAGTCTGGATGGCTTTACCGTGGCCTCCAGTGATTCTGTGAGGAACACTAGTGTAATTTCAGACCAGCATATGTTCTTCAGCACACACAGTATTGACATAGATGTAAGACTGCTTTCCTTCACCTAAGCTGTATTTTTTTAATATCGTAATGTCTTTAATGCACAATATAAAATGCCTGGAGGCACTTTGGTACTGCGCTGGTAGTACAGAAATAAAACTGAATTGAAAACATCATAATTATTATTAAATATTGAGTACAGCTGCTGCGTAAAAAAAAAAAAAGTTCCAACATCCTCGCTACACCACTTCAATTCCGTTTTATTTATTCAGCGCCAAATCACAACAACAGTCACCTCAAGGTGCTTTATATTGAAAGGTAGAGCCTACAATAGTACATGCAAAGAAATACCCAACAATCATATGACTCCCTATGAGTAAACACTTCGGCGACAGTGGGAAGGAAGAAACCTCCAGGTTTAGGGAGGAGCGGCCATCTGCCGTCACCGCTTGAGGTGAGAGAAGGAAGATGGGACAAAAGACATGCTGTAAATGAAATTTTAACAATGAAATGTTTAAAAAAAAAAGTCACACCTGTAAACACGGGGCTTCTGCAAAGTAAAGTTCCACAGACCAAATATGAGAACACGGGTTCTTAAGTGCTCTGTTTGTGAATAAAGTCACGTGACAATCATGTGGTGCTACATGCGACACCGTCACAGTCTTGCCACTGCAGTCCAACTTACCAAAGAGGATCCGCTGCTTCTCACACAACACAAAGCTTGGGAGATTTATGTTCCACTTGTTGTTAAGTAACCACAGGATCCCCCAAAAACAACATCTGCAGGCAATCTACGCTGACCCGCCCAGCACCCTCGCCCTGCCAGCCGGGCCCCCAGGCTCCCTCTGTGCTGCAGCATCAGGGGTCATAACCTGCCTGTAAAAAACATGGACACAGACCATCGTGGAAAAGGCGCATGTAGATCACACATGTCAGAGGCCACTATAAAATTTCCATGCTGCTCGCAGGAATAAGATTAATCTATCTAATGAAGTCAAAGGTCATGCATTGGTGGAAAAGAAACCATAAGTTCATGTGGAATACAAACATTTCAAAGTTAACTTTTAATATCATCCATGAAGACGGGCTTCCCAAGTAAAATATTAAACAAACAAAACCTTTGGGAAAAGAAAAGCTCTTGTGAGCCGAGCGATGCCGGGAAAAAGACTGCGTGAGTCTGTCGACATGAGGCTCAGGACCCAGAAACCATCTCACATGACGAGATGACGTGAGACCTGTGACAGTTTGGGTTGTGCATCTACCACTGCTTTCCCTCGAGCAAAACACGTTACAGCTTCTTTCTTCTCAAGTATGATTAATAAGGCTGCAGATTTTTACAAAGCAAAACACCAGCATAGAAGGAACGTCCTCGTTTCCGGCCTCGTTCTATTTTTATTCTTGGACTCTATCAAAGTCGCTGTGTATGACTCACAGATCAAAACAGTGCTAATTTATCTCATTCTGGGTCTTGTATCAGTGCCACAGTTCATCCTCTGTCTGAAACAAGCTGTTGTAAGTCCTTCTTGTGATTCACTGCACCTCCTGAAAGGAATTACAGTAGGTGGGTGGGGCTTTTGTGCTTACAGCAGACTACTTCTACAATAATGTACTTCCTGTGAGATAGTCCAGAAATAAATGGAGCTGCAGCCTAAAAGTAAAAAATCATTTATTGGCACTTTTCCTCATCTTTTTGATTGAAGGGTTGAGACAATGGAAAAAAGTTTTGCTGTTGTTGTTGTTGTTGTAATTGTCCAGAAATTCCTTTCTGTGAGTTTCAGGGACATCACAGCAACATGAGGCGATTTGCATCATCTGCAATTTTTATTTGAGGCATGCAGCGAGCAGCAGCTGAAATTTTGTAGCTGCAGCGTTTTCAGTCACCACGGCCGCCTGCTTCTCTGCAAGCATGAAGACACAGATACACACGTTAGCGGAATGCTAATGTCTTATAAGCAATTCAACTTCACAGCAAGAAAAAGTAAACCATTTCAGCTCAGACACATTATTATGAAAACTAAAATAAACTGTGGGCTTTCTTTTTGTCCAGTACACTGCTCAGCTCGAGCGGCAGTTCGTTTCTACACAACAACGTTACCAGGAAGTAGATTGGTTCTCCTAGAGCCACAGATCAGTAATGAGCAGATGAGGGACATCCATACTCCAAATGTTTAGAGCAGTCTGAAGCCTGAGCTGTTTTTCTCACACGTATGACTTGAACATAGACTGACCTCATTTCAAACCATCGATCTGTATAATATAATCATCCACTATTAATAATATATATTTAATAATAATATATATGGCAGAAAATAGGAAGAAGCATCCCCTTGCTTTAAAAATATCTATTAAAGTAAAATGTAATCGATATACTCTGTTGCTGCTTGCATGACTGGTTTGACCTTCTGGTTCAGGAGCCAGTGAGCAGAGAATGAAAGACATCAGGAACGGTGCACACCTGAGTAATTTGGGCCTCTCTCTATTTAAGCGACTTCACTGGAAACTTTAGTTTCGTATTTACTCATGATTGCATATGTTTGGTTGTGTGCTCTCATGCTAATCTTTTAAGGTGACGTGTTTCTGGTTTCAAGCCTAAATCATTCATTTTAATCTTAGATTACGATCCTCCTAACACTAATTCTTTCCTCTCAGTGTTTTCTGCTGCACAGTCTGACAGCACTTTGTTTTTGTTCACACGGCTATGATCAGGGTTTTAGAGTCATGTGAAATCATCGTACAGTCTTTCCTTTGAGGGGTGGGTAGTGAGGTATATCTGAGCACGGATGTTTTTCATTTAGCTCAGGTTATTCTTCTGTTAACAAAACAGGTAAAAAGTAAATCTGAAGTTTATTGTTTGTTTGTTTTTACAGTAGAGCATTTTTATTGCTTTGTTCAAACTGTGGCTGGTGTAATACTCATCCTTCTATCCAGTCATGGGTCCAAAATATGCTGCAATATTTTTTTAGATTTTGGCTTTGAAGTTGGAATTTTGCAACATTAAAATAAAGGTGGAGCAGGACTTACTCTTGGTTCCTATCACTGGTGCTTGGTACGTTTCAGATCAAAACATTTCATACAGAAACTAAGCTGCTATTTAGAAGCTCTGGAAATGAGTCACATACACGTAGAAATCAAGATATGGGGTAAGTAATGAAAAAAGCTAAAGGACGATGGCTTTTTATTATCACTGTGGTCAAAACCAGCAAAAGGCTCAAACAAGGCTCTTTTTTTTTTACTTTTTATTGCACAATTTAATAAAAAAAAAATCACCTATGGGTTAAAACTAATTATTTCAGCCTTTGAAAACATTGAACCCTTAATTAAATCGGTCATTTCATCATTCTAGTTTAAACCATTTTTCATATGTCCACACAAGCAGGCTTTCCTTTGGGTTTTTGTGCAAGGTAACACGAAGATGGGAACTGTAAGTAGAAACTCATCTGGGCAAAGAGCTTCATGTGAAATTTGTTTTTAAAATGTCAAACTGAATGAGAACCAGAATCATTTGCAGCTCAGAATAAGCAGTTTTCAGTACCGCTTGTTTAATAATACTTTATAATTGTCATTCCCGGGACTGCACTCTTCTGACGTTGTGTCTGGAATCTGCTGGTGCCACTCTTCCATCAGTGAGAAAGACTGCCTGATGCACCAGTAGATGGCGTAGTTTTGTAGGAATACAGAGCAGAGTTGAGCTCTGAGGGTGATAAAAGCAGCTCCTGCAGAATTAAATCGATGCATCAAATACATGAGAAGATACACTTTGGTGCTAACGGACCTTATTTTGTGAAATTGTGATGGGACGCTGACACCTACTACTGGCACACACACTCACACACACCTCATTCATATTCAAAAATTCATTTCATATTCAATTCACAATTCACATTTACACAGCGCCAAATCACAACAACAGTCGCGTCAAGGCGCTTTATATTGTAGGGTTGATCTTAGAATAATACATACAGAGAGAAATCCAACAATCATATGACCCCCTATGAGCAAGCACTTTGGTGACAGAGGGAAGGAAAAACTCCCTTTTAACAGGAAGAAACCTCCATCACAACCAGGCTCAGGGAGGGGCGGGGCCATCTGCCATGACAGAAGGAAGACAGGATAAAGACATGCTGTGGAAGAGAGACAGAGATTAATAACAAGAATGATTCAGTAGAGACAGGTCTAAAGAAGAAATACCCAATGCATCATGGGAATCCCCCCCACACCTATTGCAGTGTAACTAAGGGAGGATTCAGAGTCACGTAATTCAGCCCTAACTATATGCTTTAGCATGAAGGAAAGTTTGAAGCCTAATCTTAAAAGTAGAGATAGTGTCTGTCTCCTGAATATAAACTGGAAGCTGGTTCCATAGAAGAGAGACCTGAAAACTGAAGGCTCCGCCTCCCATTCTACTTTTAAATACTCTAGGAACAACAAGTAAGCCTGCAGTGTGAGAGCAAAGTGCTCTGATAGGGTGATATGGTACTACAAGGTCATTATGATAAGATGGGGCCTGATTATTTAAGACCTTGTATGTGAGGAGCAGGATTTTGAATAATCAGGCCCCATCTTAAA
>VUQR01004001.1:3931-13999 GCA_015108515.1 Hemichromis elongatus
GTTGCTTCATTTTGGGTTTTTTTTTTTTTTTTTTTAGTTGTTTATTTCTGTGTTGGAAACAACAAGATGGCCACATAGCCTTCTGAACGGAAGGTGTTGCAAACATAGCCTTGCAAAAAGTCTTATCTTTGAAATAAATTACACACAGACATGCAAGGGTGTGGCACAAAAGTGTTTGTCTTTGTATAAGAATGCTCGGTTCTTCATGAAACCAATTTAAATGAAATACTCTAACCACAATTTTTTTCTACCTTGCATCCTGTCCCGATGCTTCTGGGAGATTGTTCTTTGCGTTTTTCTTAAACTAGGTTGCCATTTGCCCCATTAAATGGGCTGTAACGCTGCAAACAACAAAATCTTAAACTGGCGTTCACTTTCAGTGCTTCAGATCTTGTAGAGCAGGGGTGGGGAACTCCAGGCCTCGAGGGCCGGTGTCCTGCAGGTTTTAGATGTGTCCTTGATCCAACACCACTTTTGTAGACAACGAAACTTTGTAGAGGGGGATGATGTAGATCCATTTTAGGTCTTCGTTAAGCCAGAAGACCCGGCTTTTTCAGCGTGAAAACTACCATCATTTAAATTAATGACAAATAAAATAAATTCAAAGCATTTTGAGAATCTCAAAAATTCTAAAAATGGCCGTAAATTATTTCTACAGTGTATCAACCGCAGGCTTCAAAATATGTGGTACCACTTTGGTTTATTATTTCTGTATGGGGGGTGGGGAATCGACAAATTTGCACCTTGGATTAAACCGTTTAAAGTGAGTCATGTTGGGTATAGTGAGTTAAAAATCTTTCACTGTCAAACACAGAAGAGTCTAAGATATGTTATCTGATAATATTTAGTGCATGCTTTCACTTTTCTTTGATGCACTTTTGGCCTTCTCTCACGGTCTGACACAGGATAAGTGTGGCTGGCCACAGCTCATTCTCATTAGGGTTAAATGTCAGGTATACTGTGCAGTGTTAGTTGAAGTAGATCAAATTATAAAGATGTTTTGAGGCAAAAGGCATGTCAGGAGTGTTCGAGAGCTCTGTCACAGATCATTGCTCCTTTAACAGGAAAATAACCAAAAACAGAACTCTACAAGTACTGAGGTTGGCTGAAAACACTATGTAGGACTGTTGATTGTTGTCTGCAGTCCTCACTGAATTCAGTGAAACTTTAGCTAGAAATGTAACTTGTGGATGGGAGGCACTCACACTTGGCAAATGTTGAGGAGTTTGCTTCAAGCGTCAAGAATAGCAAACTGATATTTGACCGCAACAAATTTTAAAGTCCAAGGGAGGGTTGTGCTACTTTTGCCACTTTTTTTCTTTCTTGTATGCCAGGGTATTAACGATAACTCAGTCACAAATAATGTGCTTTTGTTCTTTAAATAGCACAACCAGTAAGACAAAGAAGAGGAAGTCCTTGGTTATATCCAATCCCATTCCCTGCAACACCGCTTTCCCAGCTGACCACGTCTCCATGCATTCCCAAAACGGCAAAGATGCTGCACCCTCTTCCCCTGTCCAAAAGACTCAAAGCATTGCTGAAGAAAACATCCCAGCAGAAGAAAGCAGCATCCTGTCGAAAAGTGTAAGCTCATCGGATTCCGATCTCAGCTCAAGTGGCACCAGCTCACCCAAGAGGCAGTCGCTATGTGACAATGACAACAGCGACAGGAGTGACACGAGCAGTCAAAATCCAGAGGCAGCAGCTGCTTCAGAGCCCACTGAAAGCCAGGCAGAAGACGGCAGGGAGGGAGAACCAAAGTCAGAGGCTGCAAGCCAGGAGGTCGCTGATCCCTCGGATTCTGCCGGTGGCGATGCCCCACATAAGGATGCTGAGAGCGATCCACCATCAGAGGATGCCAATACCAAACCACCACCGGTTCCAACCCCTCGTGTATCCTTCCGCTCCAACGAAAGCCCCCTCTTACCTGCTAAGGAGCAGGAGGATTTGGACGAAGGGTTAGAGTCAGGAGATGACTCGGGTTCCCCCAGTCCACCAGGCTTCCTCTATAAGGTACACACTTCATCTTAAAGCAGCCACACCTGACATTTCTATAACAGTACAATCCCCCTAAAGCAACTGTCATTTGAGGGAGGCTAACAACCTGGAAAATGTTAATAATTTGCATGAACTAAGCCTTTAAAGGTCACAGCCATGTGGTAATGTGGAACAAAACTGCTTTGTTTTACACCAGGGGGTGGCACTAGAGAGCCACGCAGCATCTGAAGAAGGCCTGCTCCAGTTTGACGAGGGAGACGTCATCATGGTTCTTGCTGACACTCTAGAGGTGTGTTGGTGTGTGTGTGTGTTTGTGTAGTGTGTACTTGTAAACCATATCTTACTTCCCATTGCACTCTAGAGATTACACACATCCTGTACATCCTGGACCTGGACATGTCATTTAGGCCACTGTGTTTGTTTCTGGCCTTTCTATGTAGGTTCTTGCAACAAACTCTTGCTTGTTTAGTTCTTTGTGCGTGTGTGCGTGTTCCTATCACAGGGATACTTTTGCAGTGCGACACCAGAAAATGTTGCAAACATTTCTAGCTCATTCCAGTATATTTCAGCCCTCTTAGCAAATCAAAACAGTCCAGTCATCTGCAGTGGACGTGATATTTTGTACACCTAAGTTTGCTGTGCTGATCAGCTTAAACCAACATGCACTGCTCAAACCAGCTAATCTACTTTCACTTTATTAAACAACTCTAATTTAAATCAATGCAATTTTAATGTTGGCAATTAAACATTCTTGCAATAAATGATCACTACATGCTTCTAACGCTCAGTGTCTCAGTTTGTTAGTACAATGGAGTTTAATGTAGTGCAATGTTCAGCATTCTGAATATCTACAGCAGAATATCTGAAATGGCACATGATGCTTTATGGATGTACATCAAATGAAAACATGGCAAATTTTTAATGCTCTTGTACCTATTGCATATTTATGTACTTTTGCATCATTTTGTTAACTGAATTCTTCAGTAGGGAGGATGACATTTTAACATTCACTACATTAAACAAGCCCATTATCATAGATGCTAAATCTCTTATTTGTTTCTATTACTAAGCCCGCTGTTGCTATCATTGAGGGCAAGGCATGCACAGTGTTCCACACTTAACTCTTTTGCACTAAACAATACTGTGAATGCACTAAAATGACAAGGCATTGGAAGGATGTGATTTTTGTTATAGCCTTAACAAAAATTAGATTGAGCAGCTGTAAGATGAAGAGGCCTTAATGGTCTAATCCCTGGTTGCCAAATTTGGTCAAAGAGACATGAAACTTCACCTCTCAGGTGGGAAGAGGACACAAACTAGTGTGAGAGGTTCTGCTTCCCCTCTGGAGTTGCCCTGAGTGAGAGGCGATGTACAGTACAGGGGCGGGGTGCTTGTGTTCTTCCAGTTCGGTGATTGTACATTTTTGCTTGGTAGAAAAGTGCATTCTGTTTACATTCCTGGCTTCACCTGTGGCTGCAAACTGTAAGTAGTGGCTGAAGGAAAATGAGTAAGACACGTGGCAGAAATGAGCCGTGTCTGAATAATGTCTGGGCTCACCCAGACTCTGTTATTAAGGAGCAGCTCAGACTAGTGTCACTGATTCCATGCATTCAAAGGAGCTAGTCGAGGTGGTTCAGTCATCTGACAGCGATGAATCCTGTGTACCTCCTACATGAGGCGTTTCAGATATGTCCACCCAGGACACGCTGGAAAGATTGCCTTGGGAACAAGGAAGGTCTGGGAATGTCTGCGCATGCCGCCTCATGACCCAGACCCGGATGGTAGAAAAGTAATGAATGGACTCCGTAATCAGATGCGTGGCCTGTGAGGAAAAAGCTTACAACAATTAATAAAACAAAACAATGTACATTGGACAAGCACAGGCCTGTTTTCCAGGAAAACACAGAATTAATTCATATTAAGAGCTACTCTGATCGGGATATTTAAATAGCAATGGCATTCGACGATTGCAGAAAAACAGATGTTAAATCCACAAATTGTGGATAGATGACAACTGTTAACCTTCTAAGTTATTCATAATTTTAGATCATTTTTCAACTTCCATGTCGACCTCATCTAACGTCTTTTCACACTCCTATTCTGGTCATGGCTGAGTTTGGGTTTACATTCACACACTGGTGTCCCAGTCACTGTGTGTACAGTGTGGAAATGAATTCAGAAGCACCATTTCACCCTGTTAGTAAATCTTACTGTCATGTACTGAGTATCTAATCAGAGGGTGGATTTGTTTCCCTGACTCGTCACGTGTGTTTACTGTGTCTTGCAGGAGGGAGGAATGGTGAGGGGGGTCAGGGAGCAGAGCTGGAACGAGCACCAGGATCTAGAAAATCACTCCGGGATCTTCTCGGAAAAACTTATCCGACGCATTAAAGAAGAGTGAGGCAATAGTCACTGCTCAGTCTTTAATCTGTTTCTTCTTCCATCAGGCACTTCTGGTGACTCACTCACAAACACACACACACACACACACACACACACACACACTCAGAGGGAGTGAACCCATATGTTATGGGTGCAGAAGCTGTCCAAACAAATGAGCACCATTCCCACGTGGTTTCCCTCATGCTATGATGTTGCAACTCGTGGAACAAAAGCGAATGAGCCGAAGAACATTTTGTAAGAGACATTTGGAAATCTTAAGACATTTTGCTCTCTCTTTGGATCTATGAGACACTGTGAAAAAACAAACAAACAAATGTTTTTAAATCTATATTATTACCCTGTGTAATGTTTCCTAATAAAGGTGTAAGAAAAAAACGATGTTGTTCTGAAGTAAGATGGATAAAGTGGGTTTTGTCTGCTGTATGTTGTAAATAAAGCATAATATTGCTGCAGGGCCATTGATAAAGAGCCTGAGAAAGAGCTGCAGTGATTCACTCAAAAGGAATGTAAAAATATTGTCAGGACCTGAAACTCAAGACACATTGACTGATCGGCTGTGAGAGCTTTTTGGAAGTGGGATCTGTCAAATATGAAAACAAACAAAAAGCCAGGGCAGACGACCCTCAGCCTGGCAGCTCTGTCGCTTGAATGAGAAACTGGGTTTCTATCAGCAGACCAAGGCAGCTCTGTGTTTTCACACAGACTGTTGTTGCTCACATAAGATTACAAAAGATTTGGAGACATTAAAGTAGAAATGTAATTTGCTGGGGCTTCCCCTGTGCAACACTCCAGCAACATTGCAAGTTGGAACTCCCAAAGTTTCTAGAACAAACATGAAATCTCTCTTCTGTATTTGCTTCATTTTTCAGTCCCTGAAGCTACGTTCATCAGTCCTGTTCATCTTCACGAATCTTATAAACTTGCACTTGTCAGTGGTGCTAGTTTTGGTCACTATGCACATGTAGCATTTATAAAGTTGGGGAAGCCTGTGGTCAGCTGAGACTGAAGAAGTCTTGTGATCAAAAACTTTTTTTTTGTGATAATTATTACTAATGAATGCTTGTGATGTCTTATATCCACATGAATAATAATTATACTCAAAAGAGTATGAAAAGATGCAGTGCATTTCCCTAAAAAACAAACAAAAAAAGATCCATATCTACAGTTTGTGCTCTGAGTGCTCCTTGTTAATATTCAGGCCATTGAAATATAATATTTGCTTTAAGTGAAGTTTATTCACTAAAGTCAAATTCATTCAATCCATCATTCTAATACTCTGCGGCTATGCTAACAGTGCATCGTTAGCAGTGTCACTTCACTATACTATGGTACAGAGCTGTTGCAAAAACATGCTAATGTTAGCTTACACTACACAATATTAGCCTTTAGCCTTTTATGCCTTTGTCTCAGTTCTGCATTAGCTGATTCACTAGCACACTAAATTCCACAAAAGAGGAAAACAAAATGACAGAAAATTGGTCAAACAATTGAGTAGAGAAAAAAAACGATGTTATTTTGCAACTATTTATTTATTTCTATTACAAGGGAAGAACTGAGGGACTAATTTTAAACACCAAAGCATTGCGTTTCATAGACTCAAAGTGGTTTGATCCACTGCCTATCATTCCCATTGCAGAATTTTTGGTTTCCATGTGGTTTGATTTGATGTTTCTGTCAATTTCCCAATGGGCACACTGGTCCTTGGTTTCCCCTGTGAAACCACATTTAAAATCACTGGAAACGCAGCTGTTCAAGGCAAACGTGACCTTGTGGAGAGTTATATCAGTTCATCCTCCTGCCAGCACGAATATCTGTGGATATTTCAGTGCTGACTCAGGACCCAACATCTGGCTAGCATAGCTAAATATCTGTCACTCATATGAAATTTACAATTTTTTAACCAGCACAGGAGAAGCACAGTACGCTGTCAGGAGCTGCTCACATTTTCCTTACTGACATTGTTATGCTATCATAGACGCTATCCAAAGTCAGCAAACTGAATGCTACAGATAATTAAATGTACATTCACTTCGGGTGTTTAGTGAAACTAACTTCTGTAACGTGGCGTTGCATAGATGCAGTTCAAAACAAGGAGGCAGGAATCCAAAAGTATATTGCACTGGCTCAGCGTTAGTGTAGTTAACCTCCCTGAAGCCTTCTGGAGGTGGGAGAAGGCCTTGTTAGGGTTATTACAGTTCTTCTGTACTTCATAACAAACACACGATATAATGAATACTGCATTTCCTTTCCGAGCATTCTCTATTCTTTTCTTCCTGAAAAAAAGCTACTCTAAGCTTTACTTCTGTTCCCGTCTTTGTGTTGCAGTGAAAATTTTCCACTGATTTAAGAACTGACAGAGAAACCTGGCTGCGTTAGTTCAGAATATTTTTCAAACTACCTGTGGGAATACACGCTAACAGTTTAGGCCGCAGGCGACCACACTCCCAAGTCTCCCTCAAAGATTGAATCTTGGTACCCATGGATTTCTGTTATTAATAGAGCTGCTTCGTCACCAAGAGGTTAATGTTGAAAGGTGATATTCACAGCGGAAGACTCTGGGATTTGCTCCAGTATGAATATAATTTATTGTTACTTGTCTTTTTCTCAATGAGGGGCCTTCATCCGGGTAGGACCGTATCAGAGGCCTGTTTCTTCTCCGCTGGCCTCGTGCTGCTCTGCTTGTTTGCGGTGTGAGTTTTCCTTGCGGCTCCCCTTGAGAAGTTGGCAAGTAGGTTAAACTTGGGTAAGAGATGCATTAACTCGGGTTCATTAAGAAGCAGTTTTGTGTTGACAAGGCAGATGATAGATCAGCTTCCAGTTCTCTGGAAGGCTGTGGAGCTCTGTGCAATGCTTCGTCAGTTCATTGTGGATTAAACTGATAGAAATGAAATGTGAGATAACGGTGGGAAACCTGCTCACACGCCTCTGGATCTCATTCATAAATATGTTCCCCTCCTGCCCCCACGAACCTCATTCATTACCGTATAAATGGAGAACTAATGCCAATCAACGCTGATCAAACACTTAAATGGAAGTGGTGGCTTTACATAGCAGGCAATGACCGAAGTAGTTAGTCTCTGTGGAAACGAAGTGTGGAAATCTCTGATCTCTATTTCTTCCTGTAACGATATTCTCTTTCCTCTACCACTTAGTCAGGAAGCACAGAGGTCAGAGGTCAAAGGTCAGACTCAGCCATACAAAGAATCGGTGAGATTTCTGCTCCGTGATACAGCACAGTGGAAAAACATGAGACTACGCACAACACCACTGTTCACACTGTATGCTCTTTAAAAAGAAATATTTTACAATCAAAATGCATCAAACTGAAATGTCACAGCAGTGAATGTTTTTCTTTAAAGTTAGCTTTTATTGAAACAGGAAGCTGTGAAAAAAAGTACACCCTTCCTGCCTCCACAGGACATAAGTAATCAAATGCTCCTGATTAACAAGCCACTGTGAACACCTCTATAAATACAAATGTTTTACTGTTATATATTTGCTGATACCAGGACACTTTATTAATGAAGAAGCACCAAAGCGTTGAAGAACTCCCATTTAACAGGACGAGATCTTCTTCAGAAGTAAGCTCAGGAACGGTCAGCCATCTGACATAACCAGTCATGAGGGGAGAGGAAAGAGGCAACAGAAAAAAGAAGCGCAGAGATACAATAATATTGATGGTTGCAGCTTTTCCTGATCCACCCTGTGCTCGTGCCAAACACGCAACATCCAACAAACTGGGAAACAGAAAAGAACCACTTACAAAAAGAGACCTATGAACAGTACAGTACATCAGTGGTAACGCCTAAAAACAGATTTATTTACAAACTCTGTGTGCAGAATAAGGATAAGCACACATGGTACCTAATGGCAGTTGCAAAAAAGGCCTGTTAAAGCCTGATTGTCCCAAGGCAGCTTATTTCAGTTGTTGCAAACCTAACTAATAACTTTAGATAAACGTTTCCAAACCTCCACATTAGCAGACGTTGCTGTTTTACTTGCTGTAATTCTGTGGCTCCCTGAGTGTGTAGTTGGCTGTGTGTGTGTAAAGGTAAGAGTGCCCTTACCTTCATTTTTCAGCGCTCGAGACAACATGCAGACACTCCTAGGAGGTGTGTGTTACGTCTCTTATCGCCTTCGCCCTGACATGATGCAGACAGTCCTGTGTGGGGGTGAAGCTGGAGGGCTGTGGTAGTTTGGGCTGTGAAAAGACATAAATAATGTCCCCACACACGGCTGGTGAGTGGACCGGTGGAAGATGAAACCCTTCGAACTCTGCAAGCACCTACAGCCAAACGACTGCAGAAATGCTGAAAAGGTTGTTTCAGTATGTGCTTCTGTTCTCAGGCCTTTCCAATTAGCGACTGCAGGCATTTGAGCTTTTGCAGATTCAGCATGCTCCTTGTAGCTCAGAGCGTCGTCTTTTTTTCCACAGCAACGAGCCAAATCAGTAAAGGTCACCCATGTACACTTTTCTCCACTTATTTCTGCTTTGAAAGTAAGGTTAGAAATATGTGGTGAGAGAGTGTGATTGATGTGATGATGGCTTTGTTAAATAAGCCAGTATTCAGTAAATTATTAGTGTATCTAAAAAGACAGTAATATCGTGAAATATTATTCCATCCATCCGTCCATGTTCTTCCCTTTATCACATTCAGGATCAGGGTCACATTCACATCACATTCAGGGTGCTGGAGCCTATCCCAGCTGCCACAGGGTGAGAGGTGGAGTAGGCACTGGACAGGTCGCCAGTCTGTTGCAGGACTAACTTTATGAATGCATCTATGTAAATATACATTCATTTAATTTTGTAATTGAATTAAATTGAATATTCTACATTTATGGGTTAGAGGAGGAACCCAACCTTGGGAGGATTATCAGTAAATGTTATTTTTAAGAACTTTGGCGAGTTTCATAAGGAGTTGACTGAGGCTGGGATTCAGATCCACCACACACAGATGTCTTCAGCAAATGGGTCACAACTGTCAGGTTCCTAATATCAAACCATTCCTGAACCAGAGACAACATCAGAAGCATCTTACCTGGGCTGAGGAGACAAAGAACTGCACTGTTGCTCGGTGGCCTTGTTTTTACATGAAAGCAAATGTTGTATTTTATTTGGAAATCCAGGTCTTAGAGTCAGTTTGACTGCTTCCATCTGCTCACAGGCTTTATATCAGTGTTGATTTCCCTTTCCAGCAGCACTTGGCACATGCCCACAGTGACAAAAATGGTTTGAATGTATTTGATTGGCTAAATTGACCCCATAGAGTCACAGGTGAGCTGGAGACTTTTGTCAAAGCAACCTGGACTTAATGATAATTTGTAGTAAATGTTAATGTTATAGAGCAGGGGTGGGGAACTCCAGGCCTCAAGGGCCGGTGTTCTGCAGGTTTTAGATCTCACCCTGGGTCAACATACCTGAATCGAATGCTTCGTTCATTACCAGGCCTCTGGAGAACTTCAAGACATGTTGAGTAGGTCATTTAGCCATTTGAATCAGCTGTGTTGGATCAAGGACACATCTAAAACCTGCAGGACACCGGCCCTCGAGGCCTGGAGTTTGACACCCCTGGGAGGATTTAAGGTATTTGTTGTTTATTTATTCTAAGTTCTTTTAATAAAATTGTGCCCATTTGAGAGTTTTGTCATGATGTTTGTTTCTCA
>VUQR01004001.1:17570-30636 GCA_015108515.1 Hemichromis elongatus
GGAACCAGACTGTCTGGTAATATTTAAAAACTCCACCCCCATATCTGGCCGCACTCTTCCCCTCCCTCTCTCTCTGACCCTCTTCCTTTACAGTTCACCGTTCACAGTGGGACTTTACACCGGACCTGTTGCATCTGAAGTAGAGGATATTCAGGACGCCAGTTTATGATTACGACTCCAAAGGCGCCCCGCTGAAGGAACAGCACGCATGATGCGTTTGCGGCGCTGCGGCTGTTCAATGAAAGAAGAGACGCGCAGCAGAAGAGATGGGTACCGTTCCTGGACTTTCACCTACCCGGTCTTGGGGAAAATGCTTTGAGCGCGTCGTGCTGGCTCTACCTGTAGTGGTGCTTTGCATTCAGCTTGGCGCCGCTTTTAACTTGGACACGGAGAACCGCGTCGTCTTCACTGGACCCCCGGGGAGTTATTTCGGCTATTCTGTGGAATTTTTCAAGAACTCATCCAGGTAAAGTTTCAGGAACGGATTCTCCGGCGAAGATCGGCGAAGGGATGTTTTTCTGCACTCCTTACAGTTTGTAAAGCTTCTCTTTATTTCTGGTGTAACATTAAAATCGTGTCCCCGTTGTTACTTTACACAGTGACCCATTTCGCTCCCATTGCTCCTGAAACACAGAACAGTATTTTCTTGTAGAGCCACCAATCCTGACACGAGAAACAGATTTTAGATTCTAAAAACGCATCTCTGTGTGTGGATCACAGCCTAAATGTGTGTTCCCTTGTGTTACTGGCCATTGTCCCAGCTCTTTAAAGGTTTACACAGCATGAGCTGGGGGGAAATGTTTGAAATGAAGCTCACATGCATATACACATATATCTCTCTCCCCCCTCCATCACACACACACACACACACACACACACACACACTGGATATAGGCCCAAGTCTGATTGGAAACAGACACTTAAGTGTGTGTCTGTGTGTGATTGTGGGAGCAGGGGTTAACCTACAGCAAAGTAAGAAAAAAGCAAGTCTTATTCTGAATGAAGTCTGAAGGGGCAGTAAGGGTTTCCCGATGTTCTTTACTGACAGATGAGGAACTGCCGGGTGAGATGAAGTTAAAGATCAAACCTTGCCCTACAGACAGCCTGTAGCATCACCTGTATCTCATCTCTTCTGGGCACTAGCGGAAAAAGCACACACATAGTGAGTGTAAAGAAGGTGTGAAGTTTATCAAGCCAAACCAGCCCAAGTTACAGTTATGCATCAGACTTGTTTGAGAGGCCAGTGCCATGAAAATGTTTATAGTAAACTGGATTACTTCAAGCACTCATTCAGTGAAAACACATTCAGTGTAGTGCTAGAAAAGAAAACCTTTCGCTGCTGGTTTTCCCAGTTTAAATCCACAGTAGTTGTAAATAGAAAAGAAAAAAATAGCTTTATAGCGATGTCGTGTACAAGTTTGTTTTAAATTGTCATACATACAATTTTAAACCAATTGTGATCAGGTTTGGCTAAAAAACTCTATGTTTTATAGCTGGAATGGAAATATCACATAAAAAAATCTTGTTTTTCTTTGTTTTAAATAAGCAACAGTAATTTAGGGATTTACTTAAAGTTTTTTTGGAATTGTTTTTTGTTGTTTGTTATCATTTATTTTACATTAAGGTACTATTATAACCTACTTGAGTCATAGACTTTACTCTTTGTGGAGGTCAGTGTAGACAGATGTATAAATGTAGCCTTTCATTAGTAATTAGTGTTTTGTACAGTGTGCTATCAATGGTTCCAAAAAAAACCCCACTCATCTTTTTAACATGTGACAGTTTCATTGTTCATCTCACAGGTTGATACTAAATATTCTAATATGTGGCACTGAATGTCACTTTTTTGATGTGCACAAAACGTTAGGTAACAGTAAGCTAGCTAACTGTAAGTAACGGAGAAACTCCACTCTTGTGTTGTCATAGACAGTATAAAAGGTAGCTTCCAACTGTGCAATGTGTAGCCAGCATGGAAGTGGCTTGATGTTGCAGTCTTTCTTAAGGCCATTATGGAGTGACAGCTGTGCTGGCAAACAAAAAAACAAACAAAAAAACAAAAAAAAGACAAAAAATGTATGGTCCTGTAAAGGTCTATGGGAACACCGTCCTCTGCAAGGACCTCTGTATAACACTTTCCTGCTCAGTTTATGGTCTCAGCCAATCATTTTGAAAATTGTGGTCATTCCAATTTTTAGAAAGGAAAATATTTTAGCAGATGCTCATTGGCTAACAACTTGTGATTGAGAAGCGAATGGGCATGTGGTTTCCAAGCCAGGTCCACCTTTTACGTGTCACATCTGATTTCTAAACAACAAGAATGGTAAAAAACACAAACAAGCTTTCAAAATGGAACATCACAAATGAACGGGTGACGTCATAGTGATTACATCCATCTAGCTATTGTCAGTACATCAGACAGAAAGCAAGAGTCTGAGAGTGGGCATGACCAAAATGACTGCAACTTTGTCCAATGAACCTGCGATCTTGTTGCCCTTGAGAACATTCACAGTCAGTTTTCAGACTGACTAGGGTGCATTAAGACAGTGATACAGCTGTTCAGTCAGTGCCACATCAGAGTCAGCAATTAGAGTTATAGAGGGCGGATGGAGTGACCATGATTATCTACAACTAACAGTAAATTGTACTGCATTACCCCCCCTACACAGTCTTTCTAGTGCTGGTAGCTTACCAGTTACAACTGAACTGCTAACAAGCTGACAGAAACAAATACCCTGAAAGTTCTCAACCACATTTTTCCATTTTTCTCTGGAGACAAACAAATCCATGTTGGTTTGTCCAGTCAAAACGCCCTGTCTTAGCCAGCTGTTCACAGCTGCTGAGAGCCTCTGGAAGATATGTTACATCACCGAAAAGTCACTTAATATTTGCAAGCCTAGATGATGACATGGTTGTAGTTCAGTTTTTCTGTTTCGTTTTTTTTAATCTGCTTCATGTTATCACACTGGAGAGCATCTGGCAGCTCTTGGAAGTCAAATGTAAAGCTACTTTCAGGGTTTGCCGGAGTTCACTTACACCATCGCTATCCCTGGGGGCTCGCAGACTAAAGTCAATGCTGGTTTAATGAATGTAGATATTTTCCTTTAAGGACGTCGGTAAAGATGACGTGAGTTTGCTCAGCTAAGCTCGTGGCAGTCAGAGGGCGTGTTGTGGAGTGATTCCTGAGATGCTGATTTACACGCATCTTTTTGTTTTCTGCCTGTGACACTTATACTGAACAATACCACATTTTGTCTTCCACCAAATTCAAGTGTACTGACAGCAGACAAATGCAGCTGAATGTCTTCCTGTGAATCTAGTGCTTGTTGTGATGAGTAAACAACGCAGGAAAGGGATGCAACTCCTGAATTTTCATTCTGCAGTTGGGATCGTTTCTGCAGGCTGTCATGCATTCTGGCAGTTACTGGGCTGTCTGTTTGTTGGGAACCTTGGGAAACTTTCTCAAGCTCATATCAGGTGCTGTGGTGAATAATTGTATGTTAGCGTTTCTGCTAGGACAGTGCATGTATTCATGTAGTAATGAGAAACATTTGGGGATGAGAGGCTTGCGGCTCAGCACTGTCCTATGAAAATCTGATGACAGGTTTTCCAAATTCATTTATGGTTACTTTTTTGAGGTAATCAAAACTATGCAAAAATGAGAGAGGTTTGGAGCATTTCCGCACATTAATTAGGCTAGGAACATGCAGATGAGTGATTTGGTTTGGAAAACAGAGTTATCTGTTTACGACAATTGTTTACTACAGTTTTCAGGGCTGTAGACAAACAGTTAAATCCTTATCATGTGCTGAAACACTTGTGTCCTATCTGGAATGTGACAGAAGTACAAAACATGACATATCACATATCAGGTCATTATTTGTTTAACAGGAATTATGCAGCAGAAGGTTTGGCAGTTTGCTGTGGTGGTGCGTTCAGGTGTTAACATATTGCTAAGGAAAAAAAGACATCAGCACTAATCTTAGAGATAAATGGGAATGGTTACAAGGTATTTTCCAAACCATTTGTAGTCCATTATTCTACAGTGAGAAAGGTTATTCACAAAGTTGAACTGGATATCTTTACAGGCCTCAGTTAGCATGTTAAATGTTAAAGTTAATGACAGTAAAATTAGAAAAAGAATGGACTAGTCTGGGTTGTTGGGGAGGGTTGCCACGAGAAAGCCCCCTTTTCCCCCAATAAGAACATGGTGACACAGCTTAAGTTTGAAAACCACAAGACTTCTTTAACAATGTCCTTTGAACTGTTGAAACCAAAGTGGAAAAGTTTAGCCACAGAGTGCAGTGTATTTTTGGTGAAAACCAAACACAACATATCAGCACAAACATGCACATCGTACCAAGCACGGTGGTGGAGGGGTGATGATTCTGGCTTGTTTTGCAGCCACAGGACCTGAACTCAAACATGCACCGCTCAGTATACCAAAGCATTCATGAGTGAATTATGAGGCTGTCAGTCTAACAGCTAAAGCTTGACCCAATTTTGATCATGCAATATAACAATGCTCCTAAACATAGCAGCAAGTTTTTAACAGAGTAAATAAAAGTAAAGTAAGTTAAAAGTAAATCACTATTTTGCAGTGACCCTGAAATGCTGTGGCGGGACCATGTGAACCTCAGTGAACTGGAGCTTTGTTGTAAAGAAGAGCAAAAGTCTTCCACAATATGAAATCATACAGGAAACGATTATTTAGTTAGTAAGTTTTTGCTGCCAAAAGTGAATGACCAAACTACTGAAACATGGGTTGTCCTTAGTTTTTTACATACAGCTGTTTTGCATTTTGGCCGAGTTTCTTAATAAATAATGACACAGTGTAATATGGCATGTGTCATCTCACGTCATATTTGCCTGATTTTATGACACTGATAATTTTTCATTATGTCTTGATATATAAAATCTTATAACCGACACAACGCATACTTTCTTGTTACAATGACTGTAAGGTTTTTGATCGACACAGGTCCTCCACCAGAAGAATTAAGTTCCATCAATCAAGTATATCAAGTATAGATCTAGAGCGAAACAATAAAATGGAATAAAGCTGCCTAACAGCTCACTAAGATACTTTATGTGTGATTGCCTTTAATGTGTCACTGACTGTATGGCTATTAATGTTTAAAAAATTCTCTATTACAAACTAATTATATAAAATAGATCATGTACATCTTAGTAAGATACTGTAGTGGACTGATTTGCGTTTGTCTTGCTTGTTAAAAGACATGACTCGATTTTATTATAAAACTGTTTACATTTTTTGGGGGAAAAAACCCCAGATTTGCTCTCTGGATAGTTCCTCTGTTCATAAGTACTGCATAATAAATTGAGTATTTTTTATTTCTAATGTTCCATCCAGTATTATAGCGTGCAGTTTAATCCAAATTGTCCAAACAGTTTGTGCTTCAAATGTCTGTATTTGTTTGTTACTTAACTGGTCGCAGCAGATGGCCCCGCCCCTCCCTGAACCTGGTTCTTCTGGAGGTTTTTTCCTGTTAAAAGGGAGTTTTTCCTTCCCACTGTCGCCAAAGTGCTTGCTCATAGGGGGTCATTTGATTGTTGGGTTTTTCTCTGTATGTACTATTGTAGGGTCTACCTTAAACAATATAAAGCGCCTTGAGGTGACTGTTGTTGTGATTTGGTGCTATATAAATAAAATTGAATTGAATTAACAATGATTAGCAGATATCTATATCTGTGCATTGCAGCTGAGAACTGGCTCCAGAAAAACATACGTGTTGGTGAACAAAATGCTAACGTTGAGGCGTTATAAGGAAACCTAATGGCCAATGTAATGTGGCTACATCCAACTATTCTTTAGGCTAGTCCGGAGTTTCTAATACAACTTCTCATGGACTGTTGAAATGAAATTTCTCACAGACGTTTAGAACACCAAGATGATTTTTTAAAACTTCTAGTCTATTACCGTTACCAAAATATTCTTCTTATTCACTACTTTGGTTCAGTTTTGGAGCTTTGGCTATTAAACTTGCCTGTTGCTCTAATTACTCATAGAGGTTCACGTATGATGTCATGATCTAAAGTTTAAAGACACTAAGGAAGCAGCATTTCAGGGAATTCTGGGCCACACACACAGATGTTGAGTTTAATTAGTATATTTACATGTTACCAAATACAGTTTATTATAACAACCCAGATAAAATCCGGAGAAATCTGAACAGCGACAGCACTGTGATGCACGTCAGCAGTTCCCAACCATGCTAATCAGGTTGTGTCTACAGCCAATACTGATCCCTATCACAGGATCAATGTGCCTGTAGGTCGGGCAGTTCTTAAGGATTCTGTTTGGATCATTTCACAGGCCTGATGTGGTGAAACCACACCAATAAATATAGTTTGTATATAAATATGCCACCTTTAGGGCACCATCTATTTTGGAATAATGTCAATGGAGGTCGTAAATCTTTCACTAAAAATTATATGTTGTACTGCTCCTGAGCTTCTTTCCTGTTTGCAGCTGCTCCCGTCGAACATGAGTTCAAGGAAAGGAATCCTGTAATTTCAGGTCTCAATAGTGTCATTCTACTGATAAACAGCCTATTGTTCAGGATGTGTAGTTCTAGTGCTTTTAGTCACCTCAGAGGGTGAATAAAAGTTATATAGTGATACTGAAAAAGTGAGCCACTGAAAGCCTGTACCCTGCACTCCTTAGTGGCAGTGGAGTGAATGGTTTATAAGGAAAGCTCATCCAGCCATGTAAATATTCCTAAGACATTTTGGGGGATGGGGAGAGTACAGAGTCTGTCTGATATCTGCTAATGTCATCAGTCACTGCTGTCTTAAGCTGTGCCATTTGCGCTGGGCTTTTTTTTTTTAGCTCATTCACAGCTGAGGTTTGGAATCCACGTACAGATGTATATTTGCATGATATTTATCAATATCCATGCAAGCAAAGGTTTAGCAACAGTTTTTGATAGGTCACATTAAAGTGTGTTCTTGCTTTGTTGATTTACAGACTGTCCTAAAGTATATGATGAAAACATCACAGGATGCTTCTTGTCTACTCTCCCATTCTTTTTCACTAATGTGAAAACCCCTGAGGTACTGTATTTGCATAAATAGGCTCTCTTCATTGTGAGACAAAAAAGCAAATTATCATGTCTTTGTCTTTGTAAACAAATCAAAGACTAAAACCATACCTAAACAAGGCTTTGAGGAAGACAATTGTCATTTATTAAGGTTAAAAAGAGCTACAATACTTTGTCATGGCAACAATTTGAGTCTGCAATTTTCTAACAAGTCACAGTCACCTAAGAAAGTCAACATATAAGAACATAAACTATCCAGGATAGGTTCAAGGTCCAATTTATATTTGGACAAAAGGCTCTGTTCTGGGACTTGTTTAATTTTCGTGTGATTACATGGAAAGCTGGAGGTGGGGCACAGAAAAACAAGACTGTGGCAGAGAATCGAAGAAACCGGACTGGGACTTTTGTAGTGCTTTTCTACTCTAGCTGACCTCTCTAAGAGCTTTTAGCAGACAACAGACATGACATTAATTAAGTCGGACACAGGATGAAAGGGAGAGTTGGGTTAACGTGGGTTGCAAAGCAGCTTGCAGATGCAAAAAACTTCACTTGCCAAGTTTGCCAATAGAAACCACAGAGGGGTATAAAGTGAACCTTCAGTGATGTGGGCTGTTGTGTAGAAGTTGAAACTGCTAATTGTGGAGAAAGGCAAACTGGACTTATTTGGAAAAATTAGTAGTCCCAGACAATGTCTTCTAACTGTATCTAACATCTGGTGTAAAAGCATCTCATGATGGCAGCGATCTGTGGGAATGCTGAGGTAATAGCTACAAATTGCTCTCTAAATGTTCTTAACATACCACTATGAAACAGTCGTACTGAACATTACAAACTTCCATAAACAAAACAACGTGATCTGACTTCTCATTGCTGGCAGTGCAGACTATCGGAGTCTGGCTTCCTCTTTGTCATTATTTGAGTTCTGATTAAAGGAATTGTGCAGCATTTGGGGAAATGTACATATTTGACTTCTTGCTCAAGTTAAACGATGTTATTATTTTGATGTTTATGTCTAAAAGCTACAGCCAGGAAGGGTTCATGACTTTCTTACTGTCTCGTAATGTTTTCTTTTCTGCTGCTCTAGCTTCAACATTTTGATCGGTGCCCCGAAAGCCAACACCAGCCAGCTCAACGTCACCGAAGGAGGAGCTGTTTACATGTGCCCGTGGAGCCAAAATAACTGCAGCATTATCAGCTTTGACAAGCAAGGTAGGGCGTCTCGTTAAATCTAAATTAACGGTTGGCTTCTTTGCACCAACACAGATTAAAATCATGCTCAACATTCAAAATCCAAGGGAGACGATTTTCCCTACATCATCATCACAGCAGTGGCTCGTAGGTCATATTGTTCCACAGTATTAAAATGTCACTTTCCCAAAAGGTACCGTGAAATAGTTGAAATAGAAATGTGTAGTAAACGCACAGCTGTCTTTACCTAGCCATTAAAGTGGCTGAGAGAAGCTATAGGTAGCTTCCCCAGTTAAGTACCGCTGTGCTTGACCTTGAGGTCAGGGGTGCGGCTCCCTGCCATCTTCCATCGCCCGATCTAGGGGCCATGTGTTTTGATTGAAACTAGCCTTTGATGTCTTTCCTGAGTTTTAATGGTGGCTGAGTCTTTCCTCAACCCCTCCCCTCTCTAAGGTTTCCATTTTGGGCCATGATCTGCGTTTGCAGTGTTTTCACAGAGCTTTGATTTTTCTCCTCAACTCGGGGCCCAGTGTTGTGAGTGCTCTTTAATTAGCGCAGAGTCATTACGGGGACAAGGACCCCAGAGGACCCGGCCTTCCCCCGGCCCTGCCAGGAAAACAATCACCTCCATCAGAAATGCAGGAAGCGATAAGGACCACCGTTTGAGGATCAGAGGGTGTAACTTATCACAATCGACTGCGTGCTGATATCAAATTGTGGTTTGCACAGACCGAGAAATGCGGCTGTGCAAACTCTGCGCACATAAATATACACTCGCAAGATGTTTACAAACACAAATGGTCTCGGAAACTCGATATAGTGTGTTAGAAAACACTTAAAACCACGCTTACTGTCGCGCACCACATGCATTTACTTTCAGTAGTCTTACTTTCCCATTTCAGGCCTCAGGATTAATAGTGTGTTGGAGGACATAGGCCAGACTCCATTAACCAAACAGGCAAACTGAACTGCAGCCAGGAGAGTTTAATGTCACCACTCCAGTACAGACAGCAGGAACATATATCAAGAAAATCACCACGGCTAAGCTTACAGTTAAAGCCACATTATAAGTATAATTTACATTATTTGAGTGCTTAAACAGGGACTGAAGACAAGTGTTCTTATTCAGGCATGTAGAAGGCGTTAGGTTTTGTAGTGACCTTTCAGGGATCCTGAATGTTACTTTTTATGCATGTGAGACAAAAAGCATGCGTGTGGAAGAAATGAGTGTCCGATAGCAAATCTCTACAACTTTTATTTGCCACTTAGTAAAATGGTCCTTGTTTTTACTGTGCTCCAAAGGACAACTTGGCTCACCTGACTCAAGTTTTGTGGACCAGGAAAAGCAGTTCAACTTGGAATATCTGTCTTATTTTCCCAAATTAATTATTTTAACAGAATGTCCCTGAAAAAGCAAAAATCTGGAGGTGTAATGTTGCTGAAGATGCAAAATTAAAACCCTTTGGCAAATTCTCCTTACGCTCCACCAAACCTTCCCTCATCGTTGCCTTATTATTGCCAGGGCCTTTTCTTAAAACATATCCTGACAATCTAATACGGCCGTTTGGGTTACAGTAACAACAAGGTCCAAGTTCCTTTAAGCTGTTTGATGTGTGCCATAGCATGGAGGATGGATTAAGACTACAGACCCCGGGGAGAAGGCCATAAAATATCCATGTGAAAAGCCAAGAACATGTGGGGAACTCTCTCAAAAGAAACCCAGACAGCACAAAAATCAAACACGACGTGGTGATCAGAGTTAAAATAGCAACTCCTGACATCACTGAAGTTTCCTTCTAGTCCTACTTTCTGAGAACCAAACTGTGTGGTACCTATAACTCTTTCAGACGTAAAAGTGTGTTTTTCTTCTGTGTTTTTACAGGTGACCGGTATTTTTATATAAATGACGTGAACACTCAGGTTGAGTTCAAGTCTCATCAGTGGTTCGGAGCTACTGTGCGTGCCCATGGTAGCAGCGTCCTGGTAAGAATAGTTTGTTGATGGTTGGATAGCTAATTTTGCTGCAGTGTACTGTGGAATATTTGTTTAATTGAACAGCTCTTAACATATATGTTTAGTGCAGAATTCGTTGTCGTAATTCTTTATATTGGGTTTTGGAAACACACTGTCACTCCCAACAGTCAGCACACTTAATCATTGCATTTTAACACACCAGCTACCTCAATAGCTTAAGAGACCAGGAGCAAACCCACAGGACAAGCCTACTTCTTCATAGCCTTCTTGGTTTGTTTGGCGATTTGGTTTGGCTAGGTGACTAATTAGCTTATGCTACAAAATGACTCAGCCTTTGAAGTTTCTTACTGTACGTAGCAAGTCCAGCCCTGCTAGCTCTGTTTTCTTGTACATTTGTTTTGGGCAGAAAAAGAACTATTTGGAAGGTCTAAAGATCTTAACAGATTTTCTGTCTCGTTACACATCACTGATAAACTAGTAGCTTTACAACCGTAAGGAAGTTTTAGAGTAAAGTTAAAATTTCTCAACTAGACAATCACTTTTTTGATTTTTTAAATTGAGTCTTCTTTCTCTGGTCCCCAGGCTTGCGCTCCCAGGTACTACTGGAGGACTGAACACGACATACCCTTCTCCGATGTTACTGGAACCTGCTACCTCGCTGTAGACAACCTCAAAAGATTTGTGGAGTTTGCACCATGCCGAACAGGTAAGCTAGTGTAGCAATAGCTAACTTTCAGGGGATTTCACATCCACCAGGTCACCAGCACAGTCAGAGTTAGTGTTAGACTTGTTTTCACCATGTACTGAAATGTGAAAAGACCTTTTAAATGAAGTCTTATACACTCACTTTAGCATTGTAGTTTTACCACTTGGATCAAGATCTAAGCCATCATAGGTGCTAACCATAACCGTAACCCAACTCTATATTTCAGAGAAATTGACTTTGTGGAAGACATATAAATGGTGTTTGATGCATGTTAGAGTGTTTATTTATGAAACGTTTCAGGATAACAATTTGGTGACAAAACAATATATTTTGATTACCCAGTGTTAGGGTTCTCTTCTTAAACCTTAGAGAGTTATTCTAATTGAAACTCCACCCCTAACCACAGATGTTAAAGGTTGTAATTCCATTATTGGCAGAGATAGTATGAACAACATGAAGTTATTCTTCAGGAAATCGAGTGATATTTAATATGGTTTGTTGCTGCTCACTGCAGAAAGACATGGACCTGCTGGACAGGGATATTGTCAGGGGGGATTTAGTGCTGACTTCACCAAGGTAAGAGAAATATTTGTTAAAGTGTTTGCTAGTTTTATGCAGGAACAAGGTCAGTTTTTCTCTCTTTTGGCTGATCAAAGCAGTGGAGATTACATTGTGTACACCAGGCATGCACAGTTTGTTTGAAAGTCACGATGAAACTGGTGACACGCAGATTCCTCAGCTGAAACTACTGTTGTGTGTGTGTGTTTTCCAGGATGGGAGGGTTGTGCTTGGAGGACCAGGCAGCTTTTACTGGCAAGGTGAGCTGAGAGGAATTTGATGGTGTATTGATGTTTTAGGACAGGGGTGCCCAATCCCAGTCCTCGAGAGCCACCCTCCTGCAGCTTTTAGAGGCATCCTTGTTCCGACAAATCTGAATCAAATGAATGGCTTGTTATCAGGCCTTTGTCAAACTTGATGGCATGCTGAAGAGTTAATCAAACCATTTGATTCAGCAGTGTAGGAGTAGGGATGCATCTAAAAGCTGCAGGATAGTTGCTCTCAAGGACTTGGATTGGGTACCCCTGTTTTAGGACATATCTTCTGGTGTTTTTCTCTTCTTTATGGAGAATCAAGAACAATTGGGAACCAAAGTTCAAGATTCAGACGCCTCACGACCCTTTGTTATCAATCTGTTCTGAAGGTCAGCTGATCTCTGCCACTACAGAGGAGATTGTTAAGGCCTACTATCCTGCCTACTTTCTGCTGTCGGTCGCTGGGCAGATTCAAACCCAACAGGTGCAGGGAAGCTATGATGACAGTTACCTGGGTAAGGAAGTGCTTTTACCATTCCCAGCATAAACCTGTCCAATGGGCTGTTTTTGTTTTATGTCTGTATTCTTATGTCTTTGTTATACCATTAAATACAGCTATTATCTATATATTGTTATATTTACTCTGTAAATAACAGAATGATGAAAATTTAAAATAAAGTTTGCCTGAAATAAAGTATGCCTGTGATGTTTAAGACCTTCACTCTGTAATTAGTGAAGGTCTTAAACAAGCTACCTAAGGACAACGTGATATATGCAAAAATCCAAACAGTTGGGATTTTAAAATAAATCTGTTTAAAAAAACATAAATTTGTGAGTTTTTTCCAAGAATACATTTATTTTTATTGTTCATTTCTGCATTATTTGCTGTAATTCTGCGTTAAATACCTCACAGTATTCATAGCATTGCCTATGTATAGGTGTAGTGTGGTATAAGCAAAGAATAATTGACCAGCAGGTTGCCCTGTGGTTCTACTGTGGTACATTTTCTTCCCCCATGATTACTAAGACTTACAAGAACAATTCAAAAAACAAAGGTGACATATTCTGATGGCGCAGCGGGTTAAGTTGTGTCGGCAAAAATCTACTCGCGCTCTAAAACACAGTCAGGTAACTTTGTAACCACCACCTCAAGCTGTTTCTGTTCTCCCTCTGCCTCTCTCCTGCAGGTTACTCTGTGGCTAGTGGCGAGTTCAGTGGGGATGGCGAGGAAGGTGAGGGTCATATTTACAGTACTGAGAACCAAAATGCATGGCTGAGTGCAGGGATTGCTGCTTTGTCTTGACAGATGTGTTTGTGTAGTAACA
>VUQR01004001.1:30657-60133 GCA_015108515.1 Hemichromis elongatus
TATTTTAAAAACCCCCCCCCCCCCCAAAAAATCTGATGATTACGTTGTTGCTTTTCTTTTCACAGATTTTGTCACGGGAGTTCCAAAAGGACTCATGCTGTATGGTTTAGTAAGGAGTTCCTACGTTCTTCTTGATTTTTGCAGTACAAATAGGAAACATGAGGCAACGTGTGGGATCTCAACGCATGATTTGTAATGAATAACTCTCTTCTGTTCCGATATAGGTGTCTATATTAAATGGAAGGGATCTGAAATCTCTGCTAAACCTGACAGGGGAGCAGGTATGTACAAAGTCTGATTGGATGTTTTTTTTTACCTGACTCTTGTTTTCATGTATGGTCCTATATATATAACGTGGCATGTGCAGTGCAGGGCTTGAAGATGAAGGAATTTGCCATGTGGAGAAGAGGCCTGCGCCAGGGTCAGAGCTGCAGGTTGCAGTACGCACAGCTCTGGGTTTCTAAAAGCTGTTAATCAAACTCAGAGTCAGTAGACACCAAGACAGTGGTCCCCATATTGATTCAGGATGTGTATTTTTAAATATAGTAAGAGCTTAGGAGCACAAGGTTTTCTTTAAATAAACCCCACAGATGAATCACCTTGAGATATTTAGCTCAGTTAGTCATCGAGGTTTATTTTTGAGATATTTATTGTCAAAGCTGCGCAGCTGAAGATGTGAAATGTCTTCTGCTAATAGCCTACTTAATTTCCTGTGAAAACGTAAGCGCTAGATTACAAAATTAACTTTTACGATCATTAAAATACTATTTATCAATTCTCCAGTGGTGGAAAAGGTGAGGGGTGGTGATGAGAGGGCCTACAGGAGCCCCTACTGTTGACCTATTAGGGAATGGAAATATGAGCACATGCTTCATATACGTTCAGAATAATTTTCCTTGTGTATTTATTGTATTTGCTTAAAAATGTAGGTTAAAACTAGTAAAGGAAAAGGACAATTTATGTCACACATTTTGTTTTTATTAGTTGAGCTGAATTTGGATTTTGTCCCTCAACTCTGACACTGAATTCACTTTAGGGTGGGGTCACAGACAAACTGTAGAAGGGGAACCGATACAGAAACTAAAAAGTATCTCCCTGTACAAACTGTCATGTGACACAAAGCTGACGGTATTGCTTGACATATCAGTTACCAGACTTAGCATGTGACATGTGGGCTCATGGTAAAGCATATGGCCGATTGTGTGTTTATGTGTGTGTGCGAAGCAGCCTGGGAGGTCATCAGTAAGTGCTTAGAGGTGTCCGTCTGAGGGCGAGAGCGCCGGGTAAACTGTCAGGTCATACTGAGAGTGATCTGGTGTAAACTCCCGGCTAATGAGGCTCCTCTCTCTGTTGCTGGTCTCTCTCTGGGTGCTCAGACTGTGATGTAGAGATCAGCTGTGAAAACACACCAGAAAGCCTTTCGCAAGGAGGTTGTGTTGCTACAGTGTCGGTCGCTTGGCAGCAAAGTTGCAGAGCGACACAGTCACAACACGCACGTGTACAAATGCATTTTGACTGTGTTGCTCACTAACCTTTGGTCACTATCTTTGTCTGCTTTTGCTCTTCCACTTTGTTTACCAGCCACAGCTTTGTTTCTGGCTTCTTTGATGAAGGGCATTGTATAAACCAGCAGTCACCAACCTTTTTTGCACCACAGACCGGTTTATGTGCGACAATATTTTCACGGACCTGCCTTTAAGGTGTCTTGGATGAATACAACAAAATAAAACCAGCCCCGATAACAAAAAAAGATTTAAAATACGGGAAAAGACCCAGGGAAACCGAGTTAACAATTAAAACGATAAAAAACCCCAATAAAAACCCTGAAAACTATGAATTTCTTACACCCGAGCCTCAACTCTCGCAGCCCAGTACCAAACGACTCATGGACCGGTGGTTGGGGACCGCTGGTATAAACTACCATTAGTATTCAGGTTAGTGCAGCTTTAACAAATAAGTAAAAAAAAAATTGGTTCTTAATTAAAGACAGACAATGCTACATTTACATCACCATCATTTGTTTGTGGACTTCACATTTTAAAGCCTTTGCTTCAGCTGTATGGCAAACCCTACCAATCTGGTTAGCAAGCTGTGTCCATGCACTGTACGGTACAATGTCTTGATGCACACTCAAACATCCAAGTAGGTAAATCCCAAAAGGTTGATTCTGTTCATCTGGACGTAACGTAATGCCATGTTAGCTGACTTAAATAAAAAAAAAAAAACTCAAAAGGCGCAAGCACCACAAACATGTTGTTACAGAACTTTGTGGCGTGATGCAGTTTGTAGAGCTATTAACCTCCTAGGACCTGGTGTCCACACATGTGGACATCACATTTTGTGTTGTCTAGACCAAAATACTAAATTTTGCTCTACAAAGGCCTGATATCCACTTACGAGGACATTATACTGCCACTTTTCTATGGAAATTTAAAACAAATGTCCTTATATATGGATCTCATTTTTCTCAGAAACAAGAATCAGGTTAAAAAATCTAGTAATTCTTTGTTTGTACATTTATCAGGGCCCAATCAGCCCAAAAAGCAAAGAGAAAATAAAAATGCATGCCATGAAAGAGTTCAGGTCTTAGGAGGTTAAAGGAACCACAGATGTTGTGGCCAGTGACTGAAAAGCCGTCAGTGGCTGTCTTTGCCTAGCTTACCAGAGCACTTGAATGTGTTCTAGAACGTTATCCTGAGCCTCAGTGATTTATGTTATGAGCTGCTTTGCATGTGCGCTACTGAAAAACAATCCTAGTATTCAGCGTTATTTTTCCAAAAGGTTTCCAGTGTTAAATACCCTTAAGTGACGCTATACTACAAATCAGTTTGAAGTCAAACGAGGATGTAACGTGAGCCTTATTTTTCATACATGGCATGAAATTAAATCGGAAGTCCCACAAGCATTTTCTTGGGTTGTGCTTTAAAGGAGTTGTAGTCGTCAATCCCCAGACCCTCAAACTTACAGGAGCATTAACACGGAACCCCATGAAAAGAGAGAAGAGGAGACCCCAGGGGATTGTGGGATTGAGAGATTGAAAAAGAAAGCTTTTGAGGGTGGTGGTGCGGCGTACAAAAGATAAAAAGGAAACGCAGAGAGAGAAAATGAAAGAAAAGAAAGGGATCCGTGCACTGTGGTATGATTACAGGCTAACTGGGTCTTGTTTGTAATGCATTCCAGATGGGGTCCTACTTTGGCTACGCAGTGGCAACCACTGACATCAACAACGACGGGTAAGCGACTGTCACGGTGGCACAAAATATCAGCAGTGAGTGATGAAGCGAGCAGCTAAAACGAGAAGCTAAAAGTAATCGAAACAGAGGTCAACAGTGTGACTTTTGAATATTTCCCGCAGTGGTTCAATTACTCATACTTTCTAATGTGTCATTAAAATTTCCCTCTGAGAGCATTCTTGTTCTGTGAAAGGGTTTGCCATTCTCACTTCCTCAGTCGCTTTACTTCTTTTAGAATTTCAAAATTTAATATTAAAAGATGGTCACAGTGCAGCAAGTTAAACTCTGAGCATTCTAAAGCCCACACCCTTCTTTGTTCCTCTCTACACTTTCAGTCACGATGTCAGATACAGTGTTAACCTCACTCAAAAGACTCAACAACTGTACAGTATCTGTGTAGAATAAGAGGCTTTTCCAGAATGTTAGTGCTACTTCAAGACAGTCAAAGGGCACTTAGGCCACATTTAGCAACTATAGTGTGACGTAGTGCTTAATGAAACTGAACACAACAGGCATTTAAATTAAATCCATGATTGGACTGTGAGAAAAGTAGCCGTGGCTTAGCGAGAAAGCTCAAATGTAAATGTAGTGGGAGACTTTATTATTGCCAGATGAAATCACACACGCAAATATCAGCTATCGGCGCTAGCTAACAGTCAGTGTGGTTTTATATGAGATGCCCCTCTAGCTAGTCACCGCAAATCACATTTGATTATATTAATCTCAAGTTGAGTCACAATACTACGAACTCCTATCATTTACATAAAAGGGAAAAGGAGGATTAAATTTAGCAACGTGGGTTTTTTCATTTCACTGTGTTTTAAGGAAAATACTAAAAGGCGAGCACGCGCGCTTTAAGGGAGTTTGTCAAAATCATTCTCTCTTATCTGGCTTTGACTCAAATTACACTCTTTGTACCTTATTGTCTTTGTTAATACCCAATTTTCTTATCCTGTCCTAATTTAACCCTGTGAAGCTAAGTGCGTTTTTTCTCTGAAAACCCCCAAAATCCCACAAAACTTTTTAAACTTTGCAATTACAAAAAAATGCCGGATGGAGCAAATATGGTACAAATTAAAACTCCTATATTAACGTAAAATTTCTTTCTTTAAATTTACAAAGCAATTAAATTTTAAGGTAATTCTTACATTTACAAGAGTAAATTTTGTTACTCCTTTCTGAACTGAGTGGTTTCTGTCAGACCTGCTTCCAGAACAAAATGATCGGGGTGCATCAGAAGTTATTCAGGGTGATCTCTGCCTCTACATTTTACTAAGTCACTACTTGGTCATCAAAACAAGTCTTTATTGATATGTATGGAGGTGTCAATGAGGGTGTTGCCTCCATGGGGAAGGATAAAGCTTCAAAATTGTTTTTCTTGCCCTCATCTTCAGTCTGGATGACTTGGTGGTGGGAGCGCCGCTGTTCATGCATCGGGGGTCTAACGGGCGTCTGGAGGAGCTGGGAAAAGTCTATGTGTATCTACAGAGGGGTCCTCTGGAGCTGGAACCAAGTCAGTCTCACCTCCTGGGTCTACAGGCCTTCAGCCGGTTTGGCACCGCTCTGGCCCCGTTGGGTGACCTCAACCAAGATGGTTTCAATGGTAAATGTGCATCATAGAGAATGTGTGGAATAAGACCAGAATGAGCCAAAATAATTACCTTGTTACACTATAGGTCATAGTCCCATTTCTGAATATATTTTACTATACCGATACCATATATAACTCTATTGGAAAATCCACTTACACAGCTTATGGGTGCAGGGAAACTGGAGCCTGGTGTAGAGGGAGAGTATGGTTAAACCCTGGACAAGTTGCCAGTTCATCACCATTAGTACATACAGTAGATACATACAGGTGTACTGTTGAACCTAACATGCATGTCTTTGGACTGTGTGAGGAAACTGGTGCATTCAAAGATAATCCGGCTTTTTTTTTTTTTTAATTTGGCATCAGTCGTGCCACTTTTTCTTGTGTGACTAGATTAGTTAAAGTAAGATTATTTTTCCATCTGGAGTAATTTATTTTCAGATGCATGACTCTGTTCTTGTTCCTCCCTAAAAAATTCCAGGCATATGTGAAGAAGAGCTGCAGAAACAGAAAAGGCCTAATTGACCAAAGACATAACATTGATTAAGTCTGAAATAGCATGAAATTGATAATCTTGGGTAAGGGTGGGTTGCAAAGCAGCTTGGGAAACAGGATCAATGCTAATGCACCCTTAATCTTATATTGCCATATAAGATTTTGGCAATATGACATGAGAGTGTAGCGTAGTGGTTTTCTTGGCAAGCAGAAGGTTCCTGGTTCAATTCTAACTAGAGACACAAATCCCTTTAGTTTTGTCAAATATAAATGAAAATGTTTCTGACACAAAATCTAAAGAGCTACTTGCTGTGGTGAAGCCTTTAGCCAAAATTGGTCCTCTTGTGTGCAAATAAGAAGTGTACCAGCTCAACTATCTGTGGGCTGGAAGATTAGCAGATCTGTTGGGAATGCTAGCTGAGGTTAACTTTGCTGCCTACCAGAAATAATACTGGACTCAGTTTTTTTAGATTCGGTTTCTTTTCCATCAAGTACTTCCTCTCCAGATGCAGATCTGGATTCAAGCGTCCATTTTTCTAATGAGGGTGAAAGTGCCAATCATATAAACAGGGAAAAGCAAATCCTCACATTTGCGTAGCACCAAGAGCCAAATGTTTTGCTTGTTTATTTCCTACATGACTGAGTCAGTAAGAGGGAAAGGGTCTAGTGATTGATTTCATGTTTCAGCACTCGTTTAAAATACCTCAGATGGTTTTCCAAATGTGAACGATAACTTGGCCCAGCTAACAGACACATTGGCAGAGTCTGCATTTCATTCATTCGGGATTCATCCAAAGTCTAACAAAGTAAATAACCAATAAACAAAGAAAATGACTAATGTCTGCTCCTTGAAAAACAACTGTCAGTCGTAGTCTGGTCCATAACAATTGTTCTTCATTATTTTGTTGTTGAAGGAATATAAATGCGTTTTGCTGTCGTGCATAATAATATACATGTAGTTAACATAAAGTGTTGTTGCTGTTTACGATCAGACGTGGCTATCGGCTGTCCGTACGGAGGAGACGATCAGCAGGGGTCGGTTTTCATCTACAACGGTCATGTCGGAGGACTGAAGGACACCCCCACTCAGACGCTCTCAGGCCAGTGGGCTTTCAGCTCTTTCCCGGCCAGTTTTGGCTTTACTGTACGAGGCAACAAGGATCTAGATCGAAACGGGTACCCAGGTACTGCAGAAGAGGCTCCAGCACATCTCTATCAACGCTTCTTTTTTGTTTCATTTCATTTATTGATTTAAGTCACTTTCCTCTTCTCACAGACCTGATTGTCGGTGCTTTTGGGGTTGATAAAGCTGTGCTCTACAGGTATGTTTAAATTTTTAGAAACGTAATCACAATCATGCAGACTATTCTACTCAATCTTGTCCCGTGTTTGCAATCAGAGCTCGGCCAATAGTGAACGCCAGCGCGTCTCTCACAGTACAGCCGACCATGTTCAACCAGGAGGAGAAGCACTGCATGCTGACCGCAGGGAATAAAAGCCTTTCTGTGTCTTGGTAAGGTATTTTCCTGTTCAGAGTTCAGAAACATATGCTTACTAATAGGCAGATTATACATAGTTTGATCGAGCCTTCTGCACTCATCGCTGTAGTGGAAATTTCTTTAATGATTTACCAAAAAAGTTTAGGAGAAAATCAAGAGTTCTCTGAGGGTAACAGAGCATGGAGCATCTCTTAAATTATGTAACACGCGTCTTAGTCAGTGCTTTACCTCAAGAGAATGTCAAATGACTTCATGTTTGCTGGTTTCCTCCTCTGAGCACAGAGTATTCTTAGAATCAGTGGAAAAACAAGAAGTCAAATTCACCCAGCTTTCAGTCCCAATAAAGCTCTTTCCACAAGTTCACTTTAACCATTGGATTCAGTGTGGAACCTTTCAATGCTGTTGTGGGGCGTTTGCCAAACTGCCTGGTGTCTTTGTATCTGACCGTGATGTTGACACAAGCGAGTCTTGTTTTCATGGTTATTGCTGTATTTTTTGCTGCCGTGGAAACAAAATGGGCACAGAGGGAGAGAGGAGAAGATGGGAAGGTGGGAGAAAGGTGGAGTAGCTACATGGAGGAATGAAAAGAGAGTTGGGACGGGGACGGAGGCTTTGGAAAGGTTGGAAAAGCATTGTAAGTTTTATGGCACAAATGAACAAGTTGTTTGACACTACATTCGTGTGCGTGTGTGTGTGCATTTCAAAGTTAGTGCTCCTAAAGGGGACCTTTCAAGTGTTTCCATAGTTGCAACATGCAACAGTTACAACATAGTTACCACAGCTAATATTAAACATGACAACAATTTTTACTTTTCACTTAAATGGCCTCAATTTTATGTGTCATAATTCTGAGAACTAAAGCTGAGGTGTCTGAAGTGTCAGACTGTAGCTTTTTTTTGCTCTTGGTTCTGCACCAAATCACAAGGTGCTTTATATTTAAGTTAAGGACCCTACAATAATACAGAGACAACCCTAACAATCAGACAATCCCCTATGAGCAAGCACTTGGCGACAGTGGGAAGGAAAAACTCCTTTTTAACAGGAAGCAACCTCCAGCAGAATATGGCTCAGGGAGGGGCAGCCATCTGCTGCAACCAGTTGGGGGGTGCAGTGAAACAAAGACTGTAGAGCAAGCAGCAGGATTCGGACTGTAGAACGTGGTGAATGTTGGATCTCACTGGACATGTGTCAAGCTGAATGATTCGTGTCTAACTGTGTCTGTGAGGGTGACGTCAAACTTATAAACTTGCCTAGAGAGGCTAAATAAACCTTTATACAAGTAGAACTAACGAAACGACAAAACTCCTGAAAACATATGAAGAACGTGATCGAGCAAGATGCCAAGCAGCTCCCAGGTGTCGCCAAACAGATTTACACAGCAAGCAGCGTGTTTCCTGTGCTTTTATGTGCACAATTCAAGCACATAGTGTAATTGTTAAGTGCTGACACAAATCGCTTTCATTTGCCTTTGTGTTATTATTCCAGCACATTTAGAGTCGGTGTTTACTTTGGTTTAAATGTAAGTAAATGGACAAGGAAGGCTGGAATTCATTAAGAATCTGATCAACCTGAAAACATTTTTATATGTAATTGAAAGCTGCTGGGGATGTTCCACATTAAAGGCTGGAGCGTTTTCAGAATCACAATGCTTTATTAATCCCTAGGGAAATTATGTGGGTTATGGTTGCTTCAGTACAGTAACATTAAAAAATCCAAAAACCAACAAAAACCAAACAAAAACATAACAGACTAGACTATTAGTTTTATTCTGCTAACTGCAGGAGCTGAGGAGTGCATCGTCTGGTTAATCAAACCATCCATTTCCCTCTGTGAGCATCATTTCCCATCACACCTTCTGCTCTGTCTGGTATAATGTTACAGTCTTGGTACAAAGAAAGCCTACCCTACTTCAGTTCTAAGGTTATACATACAGGAAATAATAACAAAATATGTGGTACTTACCAGTTTCTACAGGCAAATATAACAGGAAACTAACAACACTAAACTATTTGAGTATTTTCTTTAAAAAAAAAAAGAAGCTCAAATGCAGTGTGTTAAAAACTTAAATCCACCTGATGACTCTGTGTCTAGAGCCACCTTTAGCAGCACTAACTTTCAGTAATCATTTTCCGTAGGACCCAATCAGCCTCTCACATCATTTTGGTGGAATCTTTGTACTCCGCTTTCCTGCGTTGCTTCAGTTCATTGAGGCTTGTGTTTATGTGCAGCTCTCATAAGGTCCCACCACAGCATTTTGGTCAGGTGGAGGTCTGGACTTTGAGGGGACCATTGTAACACCTTGATTTTCTTCTTTTTCAGCCATTCTGTTGTAGATTTGCTGCACTGCTGGCGATCATTGACCTGTTTCAATGATCGCACTTTGGTTGTCAGACAGACGGCCTTACATTTGGCTCTAAAATACGAGTTCATGCTCAACTCGACAATGTGCGTGGTGGTGCTACAGCTCCTATGAGATGTTTTCTCTAAATGTGGCACTGTGCATTATGACTAATTATCTTCTCTATGGTTCATCTGAGGTTGTAATTTACTAATTTTAAGACCTGCTCAGGATCACGTGTTTTTTTTAAAAATTATTGCTTAACATATACAATCTTTGTACGTAACAGAGGGAGTACTTTCTTTCATCAGATTAGTTTCTGCAGAATTTGGTCTTCAGAAGGTTGCAAACAGTCTTAAATGGCATTTGGTGAACTATGCAATACAGTTTTCTAGAAAGCAGTCTGAATTTAATGCACAGCGTAGATTCAGACACACTGGTTCCCACACTTTTTCTGCTATTTCTCATTTAAGAAGCACAGCACTCGATTTCTAATGAATTGTTAACAATACAAAAGGATCCAGTTGGATTTTGACACAGGACCCTTTTATTTGGTCTCCTAAAAGAAGAACCATAATTACTCCCCATAAACTAACCATAATACGTTTAACTTCATATTTCTGCCTGGGTGAGACATACTGGAAATCGTTAATGCACACTGACTTAGTGCAGGGAGATACCCCAAAAACAATAATTCTAACAATGGGGGATCATTTCTGAAGAAGACAGAGCTTTGGCTCAAATAAAGTCAAGACGTCCATGCTAGCTCTGTATACTAATTTATAAAAAATATTTGTGTCTCTCTTAAACCTCCAGCGTCAGCATCACTTTCTGCCTGCTGGCTAATGGGAAGCACCTCCCCTCTCATCTAGGTGAGGCACGCACACACCAACACACACACACACAGATGGTCCCCATTACCTTGCTTTCTTTGTGCAGCCACAAGTATGCTAGCCCTCACTGTGGTCAATTTGGCAGTTAAGATCAAGATAAAAGAACAATCGTGTAAACACAGGGTAACTTGGTGGGCTCCGGCAGTTTAGAAAAGTGCGTGTGTGTTTATTTGAAGTGAGTGGGTGTGTATTGTCTCTGTTCTCTGCATAGTTGTTGTCATGTGGTCTGCAGCAATGCCCTGTATGTTTCTGTACAGAGAAAAAAAAAGCACACAAAGGCTGTTTTCCATAATAATATTTACTCCTGCATATGTGTATGTTTGCATGTGGCCAGGCAAACATACAAGATGTCTGAGCATATATGCGTTTGTGTATGTGCACCCCTTTGCATATTCGTGTGAAACATAGATGTACAGATGATGTGCACGTTCACTTTTGTGTGTGTGTGTCATGCATTTTTTAAGGCTTTGTGGCGGAGGTGCAGTTGGACAGTGGGAAGCAGAAGCAGAAGGAGTCTATCAGGAGGACTCTGTTCCTGGACAGCCAGCAGCCCAGCCTAGTGAAGACCTTTAACCTCACCAACAGCAAACCCCTGTGTCACAACAGCAATATCTATCTACGGGTCAGTCACACAAGCTGTGTTTGCACACCGAGGTCAAGCAGATTGAGCGAATGCTTATCCATTTGATTTTTTTGGGCAAACTTTTTTTTTTGTCTGGTAGACTTTATTTACCTAGTCAAACTAGAGAAGATATAGGACTGCAACCTCCTTGTGATTAAGAAAATCTGTGGTTGTCCAATGATTGCACCGAATGCTTTAAGGGCAAATAGCTGTAGACCAACTGGTCACCTAGAGGTTGAACATTCAATATCCTCAGCTTTTGGGTGGCCACTTTTGATGACAAAGCAATTGCACAGGTCACTCAGTGGGACGCAACCTGTCTCCAAACAGTTGTGGTCTGACTGCAATCGCACTCAGGTCCTCAACTGGCAAAGGCTTGCAAATAACTGCCATGTCATTTCTAAATGCAGACAGATTGGCAACATGTTGCAGTCAATCTGAATTATTATCTGCACTATTGAGGGCAATTTGTCAATAACACGTCTCTTTGCAATAGGGGACTTTACTTAACTGGTTGCAGACCGGTTGTATTCTGGTTACATTCCTGTCTGTACATTCCTGATATGTCTATATTTCTGGAGAAATGTCTTCATTTCTCCTACAAATCTACAAGGTTCTGTCTAGACTGTGAATGGTAAGTAGTTAATGTGAAGTTCTGCTTAATATGAATGTCTGCATATGTAGATGACAACAGATTTACAGCAGGTGGAAACATATTTCTGATTTTTACCATATTTTTATTTATTTTATATTATTTAACCAATATTTGGACAGGCAGTCCCATTGAGACTGTCTCATTTACAAAAGAGACCTGTTTTAGACAAACATATTAAAATTATGACAATAATAAAATAGTGACAACAAAAAATAGCCTAATGTTTACACAGTTGTATCAAAAACAGGAACAAGTTCCCATAGTGATCATTTTAAAAGGCCATATGTAAGTTTTTTAAATCTGCAAGTGAATTCAACTGAGAGAGCTGCGAGTCCTTCTGTAAAGCATTCAATGAAGACTGGGCAGAAAACGAGAACGCCTTTTTTCTAAGTTCTGTAAGAATCTGATAAATAAGAGGGGAGTTAACCACAAATAGCTTTATAGATATAATTATATCAGTGAACCATCCTGTGTAAGGCCATTAGGGAGCTGTCAGCCATGATGTGTTAAATGTTTACAACCACTTAGAAATCTTAGTGCCCCATGATATCATATAAATCATATCACGTAATCCAGGAGGGGTAAAAAGGTGGTGGCAACAAGCCTTTTCCCCGCTGCGAACGAGAATCGATTTTGGGAATATAAATGACCCTAACTCATCATGTTATCTCAGTTTGTGGGTAAATGTCGACTTCAGTTGCAAACTAATAGCCAACTCACTCAATCTAAAAGCCGTTTTATCACCGTATCACAACTGACTGCTAGTGTTCACAAAGCTGCTGTTCATCAGCAACAAGGCTGCAAGTTCTTTGTACTCTGTCACCAGAATTTGTGTTGTGCTGCTGTGTCAAGCCACTGTTTTCCCTAGTGTGACTGTAACATCAGGTACCACAGGGCTTTGAGCTAAATGATAAAATGTTATATACAAACTGTTCAAGTGAGATAGTCCTCAATGAATTAGAAATGAATGAAGTTAAATCATTAACATGATTGCTAATACAGCATTCATAACTTGATTTGGAGCCTCTGAAAAGTACAAAAATACAGTGAAATCCATCCATGAACCAAATAATTCAGCAAAAAAACTAAATTTTCATTCTGTGACAACGATATAAAACAAAGCAACCTCGGCGTAAGGTCTTTCTCTGACCTTTCTGAATCTTCCTCTTGATTCTCATCAAATACAGCTAGTTCAGATGGCCATCTGGACCTTTGGTGCATGTCATTCCTCTGATCTCTTTCACCACATTTCCTGTCAGTTTATACCGACAGGAAAAAAAGAGAAAAAATGACATAACGTTTATGACAACCACTAGCAAGATTACTGATCAATATTTCTTATGCATGTACATATTGAAAGTTGGTAGCATGGGTAACACATAAAAAAACATATTAAAAAAGTGCAACATATCCAGCAAAAGTTGACATAAACAGTGAATCTGAATCATTCATGAGCTTTGCAAATCTTTTGTGAAGAATGAAAAACTAATTTCAAGGCTAAAAGATATGTAAATTGCATTTTGGTGAGAAGATATTTGCTGTAATCGTAAGTACACCCAGCAATTTTGAGATGAAAACACATGTGGGGACTGAAATGCACTTACAGACAGAACTATGATAATAAGCCTGCAAATAGTCGCTCATATTTCATGCTGTCATCTGGGCAGGAGAACAAGCACACATCAGTTACAAACATGAAAGTAATTGTGCAAAGATCCCTTATTCTTCAGACGAACCATTTCAGTATGCTTTTAATAATTTTTGCAAATTTTCTACTTCTTACTGTTTGGAAAAGACTGCAGGCCTCCTGCATTTCATTGTAGCCGTCTAGTCAAAGACTGGTTTGCACCTGCAGAACCAGGTGAATGCACTTAACTTTCAGCTAATACCGAGGTTGAAGTCATTTCCTAATAACAGGGTTTGAAGTTGCTGTTTGAAGTACAATGTGAGGTGAAACCGCTTCAGTACCAATTCTCTCATCACTTAGTGGTGACCTGATCAAAGATTGTGCCTGACAAAGGCACTTATGTCATACGTGTGGACGTTCACTGTAAGGTATAATGAGCAGAGCACTTTGGTCTCTGACAGGATAAGAGACCAGAGTAGAAACTGACAAACATCCACTCATGTCAGTCGGCACTTATCTGTCTGTGTACTCTGTACTCTTTCTTTAAAAGAGCCACATTATTGTGTTTAGGCAAAGGGAATTAAGGCAACATGATACTAAGTTTAAACACAGTCCATTTTAAAGGTGATATTACTTTAACTAGCTTGTTTTATCACTGCCGTTATAATATCAAAACCCTTTCATTTTGGCTTAGCTATTTGGATCAATTTTTCAAGTGTTGTGCATTATAACCTCTGATTGTATCGACTTTACCTCAGTGCATAACAAGTTGATATTGCTAGCCTTTCCTTTACCGCGTAACCATAAACAAGCCAATTTGTTGTCTTTTGAGCAACAGTTTTGTGGCTCAAACGTGGTTGTACCTTTGTCCAATAGATAGATTTGCAGACTAATTTTTAATGTAAAATGCAACCAAGGGTTAAAAACAAGTCCACTGAAAGCCACTTTTCTATGCCTTTCATGCTGCTTTTTTAATTTTAATTCTTTTATTTTTTTATTTTTATTAGCATTATTAGTTTTATTTCATGCTTTTTGCTCCGTCCACTTTTCAAAATCAAAATTAATATCATCCACTTATAGACACCATCGACCACGTCGAGGCGTTGGTCATTTAAATGACTACATATGTTTTATACCCAGAATCCTTCACTCTATGTAGTTGAAGCTGCCTACACTAAAATAAACAAATACAGGTTTGGATCCCCTAATACCCTAGCTAGGTAGCAGTAGCACTGGCCTTTTTTTCCTTTTCAGTGTGTCTTGGCACCAGTTTTGTGGAGCTTATCTTACAGGGGGTTAGTGTAAATGTCAGGTAAAAATCATTAGCTTACATATATCCTATAAATACAGCAATAAAAAACAATCAAACTGCATCTATTAAAACTGATCTTACTGACACAATGTATGTTTTTGCATAGTGCCAATTCAGAGCAACAGTTGCCTCAAGGTGCTTTATACTATAAGATAACCAACAGTGCGACAATCCTATATGAGCCAGAACTTGGTGATGGTGGGAAAGAAGAACTCCCATTCAACAGGAAAAGACACTTCAGCGTAACCAGGTTTAGGGAAGGGCAGCTATTTGAGGCAAATGTTTGGGGGACAAGGGAAAGAGAAAAAGGGAGAGAATAACAAGACTGAGAGCAAAAGAACTTGAGGCTGTAGCAGTATAATTAAGGGATGGTTCAGAGTCATCAGATCGACGGGACTGGTTCACCAAAGAGACTGGTGTGCTAAGAAGTCAGAGCGAGCCACGTGACATTAGTTATGACATTGAAAAAGTAATGTAGGCTAATTTTTGCTGTAACATCTGTTCTTATTTTCATAAATTGTTATTCTTTATTATCGTACTTGGTACTTACTTGGTACTAGCATTGTTTTATTTAAACATACAGATTTCTCAGCTTGTAATGCAGTTGCTCCTTTCTCTCTTTCAGCCTGAGGAAGAATTTCGGGATAAACTGTCCCCCATTTACATCAGCCTTAATTTCAGTTTGGACCCACGGGCCCCGCTGGACCGACATGGCCTCAGACCCATCCTCAATTACGAGACAGAACAGCTCGTAGAGCAGAAGGTATGTATGATGGGATAATGCATGCGAAGTGTGAAGCATACAGTTTATTTATTTTTAGGTATTGGTCATGATTGCTGTGACAAAACACTGTAGCATTCATGTAGAAACAGATGCAGGGATGATAGAATTAAACAAGCAGTTTGAAGATGTTGCCTAATAATAATAATAATAATAATAATGTTATTCTAGAAATTAAAAGCCAAAAGGCTACAGTACAGTATTAATTAAAAGATTGGCTGTGCTAGGAGCACATGTAAAGCACAACGCCAGGCATTTTAAGCAAAACAGCAAAAGCTTGTTTAAACCCTCTGTTCCTATCTAAGTATTAGGAATTGGTCATTGAATTAAAATATTTCTTCAGGTCTCATTAAACCACTTCAGAAGAAAGAGGGCAACAAAAACCACATATATGTGATGGCAGCTGCACTGTAGGGAAGTGGGTGTGTCACGCAGAGGGTAAAGTTAGTGTAACGGTGAGGGCGGTGGTGTCATGAACTTGGTTTGTTGGGTTTGCAAGGCTGCAGCTGGATGCTTATAGAGCAAGCTGTGGGACAATTTTAAGGCAGATTACAGTTTCTCCATATCCTGCACTACTAAAAAGGCGAGAGGAGTCTCAGCTTACCCAAAATTATTGGTGACAATATTTTTAGTGCAGTTTCTTTGAAAACACTGAATTTTTATTGATTACTTCAGTGACGACATTGCCTTGTAATTCAAACATCTTTCTAAAATGAGACTCGTGTTGTGGTCTGGAAAATTATCTGACTGTTTTCTGGACACCTTTCCCGGACTTTCTAGCATGTGGGATTGGATACTAAGACTACTTCCTGAGTTAACCAGCCAAATTCCTAATTTGACCTTCCCAAACACGATGGTCGAGCCTCGCCTGTGCACATTTATCTAAATCTTGCAATAAAAGCTTCAGTTGGGATCGCATGCTTCATGTGTGCCGCATAATTATTTGTAGTCTGTTTTTTGCACTTCGTTTTCATGAACATGGCATCTGTCCCACCTATTTTCTTCTCTTTTTCTGTCAGCTTTGTAGAGTGAACAACCCAAAGGAAGGATGCAAAGCAGAATGATAACAAAAAAATTAACCTTGAAGTCTGGCTTAAAAGCAAAAGCACCAAATTCAGCACATAACAGAAATCCAAAAGTTCCAGGAAAAACTTAAAGAACAAAGGGGAAGATAGACAGACGCTTAGTGGGACTACGCGTCTGTCCGTGGGGAAGGACAGAGCTATATAAGCACACTGAGGGCTAACTTGGAACTGGAAAACAAGGCAAAAAGTAATCAAGACAATCACAGGGGAGGAAGTTAAACTGAAAGCAAGACACAAGAGACAACTAGTTATCAAAGTAGATTAAGAAAAAGAACTCGGCTAAATACAGAGACGAGGAAACTATGGATACAAGCTCCAACGTGTGATGCATCCCAGGGGTTCATAACATTTTCCTTTTCTGCTCTGTCTTGGATGCATTTTAAACTTAACTCTGCTATGTTTGAAAACTGTCTTTGAAATCTAAAATCTCTGAGGATAAGAAGTGTGTCCTTCTGTAAAAGCGTAGCGTCTGTCTGTTCTGTATATTACATTACCACACTAAAATCCTAGACCGCACCACTTATATGGCCACACGCCGTGCTTCTTAGGGTTTAACCAGATGGTCACCACAAATGTTACCAGATGATGCCCAACCAAACAACCTAAAATCAGGTTTGTTCCATACATGGTGAAGACACGGCTCACTCTTAGTTATCATATAGGAAAATTACTTGATTTGCAAAGACAGAGGTCAACATTTACAAAACACATAAATAAATAAATATATGGCCCTTCTATAGTAGTGAAGCCCATATGGTTAGAGGTTGAGGGTCAGCACTGATAAATCAAGAGCTGCTCTCTGTTGGCAATTTTTTGTGCGTGTATCACATATGAAGAGTTGGAAGGTTTATGGAGGACTTGCGAGTCATGGCTCTGCAAAAACACAGAGGGGGGACTGACAGCTCCATTTGGGTGGGGTGGTGCTCAGCTCACACACATCTGGTTGTGGTTTGTTTATGTATGTTGCCAGTGGTCTCCTCCACCAGGCAAGAGCCAGGGCCTGCAAATGTGCACATGTTTATGTGAGGTATATAAGCTGAAGTGAGTGTGTGATGTGGGTGTGCAAGTGTGCACTACATGTGCTTGTAATTGGATTTTTGTAATATCGAGTGCACCAAACTCTTTTAAGTTCAGAATCCTTAAAGGAAATATTACCAGCTTCATCTGTTGATCTCCCGTTTTAGCTATCCTTTGCATAAAAGCTAAGATTTTGTTGAGTTGTATGTTTCCACTGAAGCAGAAGTTGTTATTGGACTTATGATACAAGAAGATAAAGATAATCAATTAGAAACATCTGTTCCTCTCGTTTCCAACACAGCATTGGTGATTAAGCAGCCTAAACCATGCATACTCTATGTTAGCAAAGTTACATCTCATCAACTGTGTTTTTACTATGGTGCCGTTGGTTATCTGCGTCAGACTGACTCCACATTGTGAAAGTAAATTCAGCACAGAGATGCCCCCTAGTTTCTTTTATGTTCTTTACTCTTTTGCTGTGAAGGATGCGTCCTCCAACACGATCATTTGCCCCAACATACCACAAAGCTTTAAAAAGTACCTGATGACAAAAGACCAAGTCACAAACTTTCCTCCACAGTAAAGTGAGCCCACTGAGCGTTTGTGGGCTTTAATCGTTGTTATCATTCTTTGCTATACTTTTTGTGAGACAAGTTTTAGAACTACAAGTCCCACGACGCTACAGTTTGAGCCCCGCTATTTTCACTCTCTGTGTTCATATAATGCCATATTAGCACCAGTGAACGTTTCCTCAGTCAGCTGTCAGTTATTGTCATGAGCAGTGTACCCATAGACAATAAAGCTGTAGACAGATTTGCTGCTACATCAGAGTCAATTTCACTGCTTTTTACTACGTCCAGACAGGGTTATATATAATCTAGTAAACTGCAGGACTAAAGGAGACATAATCAGAGTGTAAAGGCTGTTGATAAACTTGATAATGTTTCAGTGATGTTGCCATGAATTTCATGTTAGAACATTGCTGGGTGTGGTAACAGTACAATAGCCCACAACAACCACACCAGCAACTAAAGTTATACTGCAGAAAATTGAAATGATGCCAAACCCCATTATTCACTCTATTAATGGCTTTTCACTAATATCCAGTTAATTAATTTCAGTTCTGTAATTGCCTTGTTATATTATATTTTTTAGTGAGAGTGACACAGTCTGCCGAGCTGTCTATGACTAGTACAGTTAATGAGTTCATTTTATCATCATTGTTTCTGTGTTGGGGAAAAAGTCAGACTTCCATTGGAACACAGTTAGTCTCTAATCTGCTGTCATAGCTAGAAAGACCATCTATCCAGACCATTATGAGACAGTGGTTTAGATTCTCTGACACTGTGTTTAGGTCCAGATGAATGTGTCTCTTCATTTCCAAGCTGTTGATGTGCTCTTAAAGCTCTTGCAGTTCAAAACATGAAATACCGTGCCTTTGATATTGAGCGTACGTACATTGTATTTACATTTAAACAAGGTTTGACGGCATATAGGTTTAACCTTCTGAGGTCAAAGACATCACTGGTGCTAGGCCTAACCTTTTATTGTGGAGAAGGACAGTGCCAGTGACAATGATTATTTCTCTTTGTGCCTTGATTACCAAGAAGTTGGGAAAACAGTTTAATAAAAACTATTTGTCTGGGATGAGCCTTAAGGTTGGGGTTGTTTAAGATGGTTAAGATCTTCTCTTTTGTATAATGCTGCTGGGTCAATGGTTATGGCAAGTGTCATTAATTACCAGTAAATTGTTTTAAAACGCAACTTCTGCCAGATCTAATCTTGATGCTGTTTGAAGTTTTCACTGTAACATGAAGTTGATGGCAGTAGAACAGCTGGAGGGAAACATGCTTTACATTTGGTTGGATGGAAGAGATGAAAGTGAACGACAGATGAAGAGTTTTCAGAAGGAAGAGATTACAGTATATGTTAGGGCTCATCACTTGATCTTAGTAAGTGTATTACAGAGCATGTTATGGTCAGTGGTGCAGTCACAGCGACGCCCCATGAGCAGCACAGCACTCACCAACACAAACAGTACAGTACAGGCCAAATCAGACAAATATTACACTCTTTCAGCTGTCGCTTTTAAACCACACTCACACATGTTGGCTGATATTGACCCAATTCTCTGACCTTATGTCTTACCTAAGGTTGCATGCTTTGTAACTTCCCTCTCATGACTCCAAGTCTATAAGGCCGGCCCAGAGTACTTATCTAGAAAGGAATATAGCAATGGGCCGTCAAGCAACTGTGTCCAGTTGTAAGTGGCCAAACTCAAAGGTCTACTGAGATAAAGAGTGTAAACTATCAGAATGTGAGGGAGGTGTCGACCTCTCTGCTTAGGCTGCTCCAACCTGGATAAGCGAAAGTAAATGAATGGATGGTCCGATGAATGGATGGAGTACACGAATGAATTTTATTAATGGATGTGCTTGCCAACTCCTGAAAAAACAGACATAGTGTTATTTTAGGCAACTATAAATACAGCAGCTCAGTTAAACTCAGTTCTTACGCATATCTTCCAAATTCTCAACTGGCAAAACTCATGTAGGGTAACAACCCTCTTAAGGGACAACCCCCACTGGCTTCTGTAAAACACAATACCTGGGACTCTCCACCATTTAATTGTATAACTGAAGAAGCCTCTTGGATGAGAGATGAAACGTCTTCACGAAACTTTAGGAAGTCCAGTTACTTTCTTTTCAGGCTTCTTAGACTCATAGACTCATGTTTTACTCTATTTTGGCTGCTTTAACCTAGCCATAGTTCCTGCACATCTGCAAGCTGCTTTGCCACCCACCTCCACCTCAGCTTCTCCTCCATCAGTGTCATATCTGTCGTCATTGAGTCAGGAATGTCCCAGAACAGAGCCATGCATGGTCCTGGCTAAATGTTATAACTGTTGGAACCAAAACTGATGAAGGGGAAGTTCTGTTATGCTACGCATCCATCCTCCATTTTTATGTCTGTGCACATAAATCCAGTGGCTGCTGTAGTGAACTCATATTAGCAAACACGGGTGACTGTGGGGACAAAGGAGTTTTAACAGGAAGAGACTTCAGGCTAGCAGTATACACCATATACCTGCATAGCATTTAGACTCAAGCATGTTTGGTATTAAATGGCCGATAGCATCTTGGGTCCTAAACAAATGTAAAACTAGCAACTTGAAGCAGGAATCTCCACTGAGACACTGTTAACCATTGCCAGGCTGATTCTTCGCTCTCTGTAGCATTCTTTTGGAATCTAATGATTCCCATATGTTGGAGAGACATGCCACAGCTACGATGACAGTAAAGCTACATGGAGGAACAGGGAAGAGAAGACAGAAAAAAGGGGAGAAAAGAAGAAATAATGCAAAATGCTCAAGGGCAAACTTGAAAAAAACCAAACTTTACTTCTAAATCAAATTACATTTATCTTGTACTGTGGTCATCTGTCACGTCGGACTAAAAAGCAAATTAATCCCTATTGTCTTTAAAATATGAGCTTTTCTCTGTTTTAAAAAAAAACACTTTTCCACAAAAATGTACTACTTGTTAAGATGGAATTACCGTCCTTTGATTCCTTCAAAACCTTCCACCACCATATCCATATTTCCTCCCTTTTCTTCCTTCCCACATACATGTAAGGCAGGGATTACTTTTACCCTACAAACATTAAAGGGTCATGTTTTCTCACAACTTCCCAGCATCTGGTTGATGCAAATATTGTTACCGTTTTTTATGTATATTTGGAGGATATGTATATTCTGTTTCCTCTCTTATCCTTTCATTAAATCACAAATCTGCAGTTCTGGCTTCTGTCAACACCCACTTCCCCCAGAGCTTTGCTCTCCCCGTACCTTTTTATTTCCTCACGCAGCACACAAGTTATTGCTCCTATTTCTTCCATTTATCTCTGTCGTTTTTCTTTTTTTCAGGCCCAGATTCAGCTCGATTGTGGAGATGACAACATCTGTGTCCCGGATCTAAAGCTGGCTGTTTACGGGTGAGAGGAAATCACCTGATCCAATAAACACAAGTTAAAACCTCTAGCCATCTGATGCTAAACGGCCATAGTTTTGCCCCTCACACAACAACAATTCTAATTATTCCCAGAAAAGCTCGAGCTTCTTGCAGGCAGGCAGACCAACAGAAGTTGACATTTGATGAAGTCAGTATTGCTAAGCTGTTAGGAATCGTGCTTCTGGCTGCGTAGCTGATGTAAATCCAGTATTCAGTCGTCTTTTAGCTTTGTTATGTTAACTTAGTAACACTATCCATGTGGCGCTGGGAATTAAGCAAAGAATAAACACTTCCAGCTGTAACTTAGTACAAAATAGATAAGAGTGGCGAGAGTCAATCACAGAATTCAACACAATTTGCAGGCTTTAAAACCAAAACAAGGAGCTGAAAGATGCTAAAGATGCTAAAATAGTGAACCGTATATTAACTAAATACATAAAAATACTGCAGGTTAAAAGGCTTAATTGTTTCTACTGTTTTACCTGAACAAAACTATAATAGCAAGATGAATGTATACAGTCAGACAAATCCCAGCAAGCAACCTAGCAAAGAAAAAACATACAAACTGCTAACATCACAACTGGGGACTTGGGAAAGGGTTTGGGGCAGGTGTAGATTCAATTCAATTCAATTTTATTTATATAGCGCCAGATCACAACAACAGTCGCCTCAAGGCGCTTTATATTGTACAATAGTACATACAGAGAAAACCCAACAATCATATGATCTTCTATGAGCAAGCACTTGGGCAGGAAAAACTCCCTTTTAACACGAAGAAACCTCCGGCAAAACCAGGCTCAGGGAGGGGCGGGGCCATCTGCTGCGACCGGTTGGGGCGAGAGAAGAAAAGAACAGGATAAAGACATGCTGTGGAAGAGAGACAAGAGATTAATAACAGTTACAATTTAATGCAGAGAGGTCTGTTAACACAGTGAGTGAGAAAGGTGACTGGAAAGGAAAAACTCAATGCATCATGGGAATCCCCCGGCAGCTTACGTCTATTGCAGCATAACTACTAATTCAGGGTCACCTGGTCCAGCCATAACTATATGATTTGGCAAAAAGGAAAATTTTAAGCCTAATCTTAAAAGTAGAGATAGTGTCTGTCTCCCGAATCCAAACTGGAAGCTGGTTCCATAGAAGAGGGGCCTGAAAACTGAAGGCTCTCCCTCCCATTCTACTTTTAAATACTCTAGGAACAACAAGTAAGCCTGGGGTGCGAGAGCGAAGTGCTCTAATAGGGTGATATGGTACTACAAGGTCATTAAGATAAGATGGGGCCTGATTATTTAAGACCTTGTATGTGGTTTAACTTCCACTTTTTTACTTTGACTCATTTGAAATCTCCAAATGGAAATCTTTTAACAGGAAGACTGTAACGCCCAAATGTTTCAGTCTTTATTTAAAAATATCACGGTTGCTGATAAACCATCATTTTAACCTGTGGCTTAAATGATAACCAAGCCACAGATTGGTTGTTTGGTGCATGCTGAGACATCAGCAGTTGTATTTGTCTGAAATGCTTTATCTAATTTACTCTAACAGTTTCTGTGTACAAAGACAGAAAATGTGGGAATGGAGCTCCTTTGGTTTTATGTTAAGTACTAAATAACTGGACACAGGAAACTCTCCAACCCTCTCTAGCCCTACGTTGTTGAGATAGGCAAAGCTGACTTTTTTAGAAAGTGTGTCGTGTAGAAGGATTTCTTTGTTTTCTCTGTTTCCTGATCTTCAAGACTTGGGAAAAATAATTTAGTAAAATTAAAAAAACAGGGTTGAATTTCTTTATAATTCTAATTCTATAATTCTTTATAATAGTAATTTCTTTAAAGAAGAAAAGGAAGAACATACGATGATATAAGCCCGATGCACTCAGAGTGAATCCTCCACCAATAGCAGTGCTCTTTTAACCTGGGCTCTGGGTATCTTGGCGATGACCCTAAACCTGAGTCCAACCCTGACCCGACACAATCAGTATATATTTACTGCAGGGTTCGGGTTAGAGAGATTAGTGTCATCAATGACTCAGACCTTGGAGGATTGAAGAACGTGATCTGGATCCAACGCAGAACTGAATGAGCTTACGTGTTTTTACGAAATCCAGCATGTCAGTTTTTTCTCGCTCTCAGACGTGATCACGTCCCCCTCTCCTCTCCTTCACACAGGAAGAATGAGAGTTTGTTTACAGCTCAGGACATGCGTGCACTGGGGTAAAGATGTAGAGTAATGGTTCCTAGCTCTTGGCACAATAACATATCATTGTATATTAATCCTGCATCCTTGTTGCTGAATGGGCTCCAGCCAGAGAGTTGGCTGTGCCTCAGCCCATTCACAAAGCGAACACACGCTCCAGACTTTCTCCTCCCAGCCTGCCAGCTCTGATATGTGGACTGTTTTGCATTACATGGCCATGTGATTTCTCTTAGCTGTAGAAATACAATCAGCGCTGAAAGTTTCCCATGAAAAGTCAAAGATCTGCATTTGGAGCGGCCACGGGACCAAACTTGGAATGATTCAGCACTTCCACTAAAACACAGTTTCCCTTCACTGACTGTGGGACAAACTGATTTCCCCTCCTTTGTCAAGAATTTGCAAAAAGTGGGATGTTTAAGATTCATAACCTAAAGGTCTGTCGCTGGTGTTTTAGTTGTGTCCTCTGGCTTTAATTATGCATTTATGAGCTTCATGATCCACTGTCATGTTTTTCCCAGCAAAGTCAGTGTAGTATAACATGTCAGCTGTGAGCTGCTGATTCCTGCACATTCCTGGCATCAGTGAGAGTCTGCTGTTTGCGGTATCAGAGTGGCTTCCTCTGCATTTGCTAAATTTGCCTGAGGCTAATTAAAATCATCTGGGTGTCGTCTTACCTAGTTTGGGGTCACTGTGTCCAGACCCCTTTTTTTGGGAGGGGAGATGGAGTGAAAGATGAACCCCAGTTCTAACCTTCCACCACACTCCTTTCTCCCTTTCCTTCTCAATACAAACGTGAATTTACTACCGCCAAGTGTAGCTGATGGGGGAGGGCCAGAGTTGAAGGGTGTCGAGTGGATTTATCACTACTCGGAAAACGTGTTTGCACACAGGGGTGTCACTGTGAAGTCGGAGGATAAGGTGGGGGTCGGTTTCCTGAGACAAATCACAGTGATCAGATTTGGGTCATTTCCCAGGTCGCTCATGGACAGATATGTAGGAGAAAATGGCCTTTGGGGACAGACAGAAACAAAGATTCATTGTGTGGAAAGACTTTAGGTCCCTGCTTTTCATTACCTTTTACCTTCCTTTGGGCCACGTTGGTCGTGCCCTGCACCAAGTGACTTGAAATAGATGTGGAAATGAAGGCAAACTGAACTCTGCTCGTGTAGAAGCTGTGTGTGAACGCTGCTGTTTTCAGTCATTGTGATTGCAGTAAATAAACTCACTTTTCAAGAATAAATAATAAAATAGCTGTGACAGTCAGGCCTGTAAAGGAAATGAGTCTGACACATGCAAGTGGCTGTATAAGGATGTACTTCACTGTACTATGGTAAGATGGCATCGTTATACAGTCATCTATCATATATGATATCTGTGTCCCTACAAAAGGGAACACACACAGACCACTTAATTTTAAATCCATGTAATAATTTCAACATCTCGGTTTCTCTGCATGTAAAGACATGGCTGCTGTAGCAAATGTAAGAAATCTATTAGTACGACATACTGGGCTTAAATTTTAAATATGTCAAATTATAGAAAACGTTTTGGTAGCTCAGTGACCAAACTGTCCTGAATTTATAAAACGGAAAGTTCTTGTAAATACACAGGATTCGTTTCACTTTGAATATAATTTAAAAAACTTTTCTATAGTAGGTAGTTAAAAAAACAGGAGTTTCTGCTAAATTTAATTATTCATGCATTCATTAGTTACTTTGGTGTAGCATGAATGGGTGTGGGGGTGGTCTATGTCACGTAAACGTGTGAAAGTACAGTCAAAAGTCAAAAATTCATTGGTCGGATTAGAATCTTTACCAAGCCAGCTCCGAGCCCCCGGTCATTAAAAATATAAAAACACAAAAAATAAAATTTAGATTCTAATAAGAGTTTCAACTTTCAGTGGGAGCATTACAAAATAATACATCAATAAATGAGCTTAGGATGTACTGATGACTATAGTTAGTGTTCCTGCTTTTAGCTCATTGTCTCTCATTGTTTTTGTTCAGTCTTGATGCTCTTAATAAAACCTTTTAAAACTCCAACAGGCAGTACTAAACATGAGTGAGAAACACTGTGGAGAATTAAGCAGCTAAAGAGTCAAAGATGAGTATTTTTGTCAGGGGCTGCTGGAGAAGAGAACACATCTAAAGTAGGGAGGTTATAGTGCTTATTTTAATCATGTGGCTTGAGCAGACTACAAACAAGAAAACAGTTTTTCTCTGATAAATTGATTTAATTCACAATGTTACGTGGAAATAATGGATGAAGGTGAAACCTTACTGGATTCAACTTCATAGATATTCCACATTCCTGCATTCATGTGTTACGTGCAACAGAAAGTCCGTATAAACTGGTCCTTTAACAGCTTTCAACGACTTTTAAAAAGGTAATGGCGCAGTGAAAGCGTAGTGATGATGTTGCGCTTCCCTTTGCTCAGTGACAAGACAGAGGTTTACTTGGGAGACGAAAACTCTATGAGTCTGACCTTCAATGCCAGGAACGAGGGAGAGGGAGGTGCGTACGAGGCTGAGCTCTATGTGGCGCTGCCCCCGGAGGCCGACTACAGCGGGATAGCACGCAACAACGTGGTGAGTCGGTGACGTTTAAAAGCAGGTTTAAGTGTCACGGTTGTTTTTTCATTCAAATGATAATTATGCATAAAAAAGCTTTAATGCCAATAAAATGTGGAAATTATTTTGACTTTGCATAAGGTCAAAGGTCACTTTAATGTTCTGCTTAAAGAGTTTTCACAACGCCGTCCTTGTTGGGTTAACGGCGTGAATCCACATTTTATTTAATTTTTTGAAACTGCGTGTTTTGTGTTTGCCTCCTTGTCTTTTGTCGTGGCTACAACTTTGTGTTGTGTCTTTGTTACATTTACTGGAAATACATGAATACACTTACTGCATTTTTAATGCATTTCTTGAAAGCCCTAAAATTCAACTGAAATGTACTCTAACTCTAGTCGGAGTTTTGAATTATTATTCCTTAGTAAGCATAAATAACAACTCGTGAGACTGAAGAAGTCACTTGGCTGAGTGACAAAACATTTCTTCCACTGAAAATCCTTCGTCCAGATAAACAGAATCAAGTTTTTAGGATTTCCTTACCTGGATGTTTGAGCATGCATCAAGACAACAACTCTGTAGCTTTTACATCAGTATACTTAATAAAGTTAAATACATGATGGAGTTTTTGTTTCTTTGTGTACTTTCCAGAGCTTGACTCAGCTGACCTGCAGCTACGAGGCAGAAAACCAGACCCGCTATCTTGTGTGTGATCTGGGAAACCCCATGAAGTCTGGTACCAGTGTAAGAGCCAATAAGACCCACATGTTGTTTTTGGCCTTTCCCACTTTTTGTGTCTCAGTACAATTAAGCCAAGTTGACTTGTATAATTCATACATAAGCAAACTCGACATGTTTTCTCACTGACCTGATAAAAATTGCTTTTGTGTTGAAAGAGTGTTCATTCCTTGTTTCCAACTCGGGCGTCTCTAAGAAAAAGATCCCTGATTCTATTGAACACATTTATTTCCTTTCTCGTGTTCCCTGAAATAACTGTGTGAATTTTCTGTGGCTGATTTTGTAGTTGTGGGCCGGTCTTCGGTTCACCATCCCCAGACTCAACGACACATACAATACTGTTCGGTTTGAGCTCCAGATACGAAGGTAGGCCACTTTTTAGGTATTCCACTTTAAGTGGGATGGATTATTTTTGGTAACTGCATAGCAGAGGAGCAGCTTTTAATCCAAAGTATTCACTTAATTCTTATTATAAGCAACATACAGTTTTTTTTTGTTTTGTTTTTTTATATAATTTCATTATGGTAATCATGTAAATCTGTCATCATAAAAAAAATCAAACCTTCTGTTGTCGTGATTCTGTGGTGTAGTGGTTAACGCATTTGCATTATGATCCTCAGTTTGATTCCAGTAGGATGAACAGGAGTCACAAAGCCAAATGCTTCAGGGACTAGTGTACTCTCAGTCTTGGGGAGTAATAGAGTACATGTACTCTGACAGCATTATGTATTTAAAATAAAAAATATGAGTAACTGTATTCTGTTACAGTTACCATTTAAAAAGCTGGTATTCAGAATACAATTACTTTGTTGAAATAAATGGATTACACAATCTCGTGGCCCATGTCACCTCTACTTGCGGCCTGCAAATGACGTAAAGAAATATTTTTAAAAATTATTATTCAAAAAAAGAATTTAATATGAAGGCAGTAGACAGAGTGTTACAGGCATAGCCCTAAAGAATGTAGCCTCATGGGTAGTGTAGTCCGTGCTGCACTGAGAATTATGTGTCTGTGAGCGCAAAGGAGAGTCGAAAAGTGTCACCAACCAGAAACGGGAGATGGAAGCATGTAAATATAATAATAACCACTGCAGCCAAAAAGAGTGCCTGATGAGTTGTAAGTAAGCCGTTAATACTCAACTGTACACTGTGTTTTCTCTTCCAAAACAATAAGTTCAATTGGAGCAGCTTCTTTCTGTCTCTCACTCATGAAGTTGACCCAGACAACAAAGTAAAGCTAGTTTTTGGCTATGAGCCCGACATGGAACCCGACGTATTAGCCAGAGGTCCCTTTACTACGGTTCAGAGCCGCGGGCCTGTTTTTATATACGCGCGATTTTCTATACGAGATTGCTGCAAAAAGTGCAGCCTTACCTAATGTCCACCCTACTCTTACTCATTTTATATTAAAATTAAAAAATGTAGTTGGTATTGGTATGGCGAGTAACCTTCAATAATAGCAATAAATCACACAGCAATAGTACATTTATGTAATTATAAAAAGAACGATAATATATTAAGTTATCCAAAGTATTAAGAATATGCTACTCTCATTGAGGGTTATGCTGGGAAGGGTATCCAGTGTAAAATCTGCGCCAAATCAAATATGCACATCCATCTGCAACCTCACAGGAAATAACAAAGCAGTTGAACATACATACTACTAGTGCTAGCTCATGCTGAAGTCAACCTCAGCTGATCTCATTGCCAGTACACACCAGCTGACTTCTTTCTACACATGGCAAATCCCATTTAGGGTATGCTATTTAGGCTGCTTTAACTGCACCTCAAACCCAGCTCCTTAATCTATTCAATTCAATTCAATTCAATTAATTTCATACAGCACCAAATCAGAACAACAGCCTCAAGGTGCTTTATATTGTAAACCCTACATACACTACAATAATATATAAAGAGAAAAACCCAACAGTCATATGACCCCCTATAAGCAAGCACTCTGGCGACAGTGGGAAGGAAAAACTCCCTTTTAACATTAAGACACCTCTGCCAGGACCTGGCTCAGGGAGGGGCGGCCATCTGCCACAGCCGGTTGGGGTGAAAGAAGGAAGCCATATGGATCTTAGTATTTTATATCTGTTGTCACGATGCCTGCTCTGTTCTTCCTATGATTTTTTAGGAAGGGCTAAAATTTTGATTTCCATTGAAACAAAAAAAAAAAATTACAAAAAATGTCAATAAAGACTTTGAACTCGAAAACTTGGTCTCTGAGTTAAGTGATCCCTTCATTTTTTGATTAGCATTTAGATTGCTGCAGATGCAAATAACAGCTTGCCCAGGTTCATTTAGTGGTTGAGCCAAATACTCTTTTAATCTTAACTAAAATGACTTTGTTCACAAGTGAAATCGAACCATTAAAGAAAATAAAGATTCATTATGAGCAGCTACTTCCAATACTACTGATATTTATTTAGACTCATACTCTCCGATTGATCTTTCTGTAACAACTTCAGTATTTACTCCCTCCAAACCAGCAAAGCATCTATTAATGTGGGGTCTTTATGTTGTGTATAACTGGGAGATGAATGTTTAAATATTAGTGTGCAAAAGAATTTAAACTCCCACTGGTTTAACAATACCACATGTGAAAATTAGATATATTACAGATATCTTAGCATCCCTATGTCAATCTAATGTCCTTAAATATAGTTTTTGGTAGCTTTTGCGAAGCTAACTTTATATATATATATATATATATATGTTTAATAGCGATTAGGCTAGCTTCACTGAAAGTCATAAATACATAATTCCAGTTTGTAAAGCTGTTTGATGCTTCTCAATCAGTTTCTAAGGGCTGTTTCA